>CM068742.1:122383638-122581449 GCA_035084275.1 Hydrolagus colliei | reverse complement strand
TCCCCCCACACACACACACAGATACCCCCACACACACAGATACTCCCCCCCACACACACACACAGATACCCACACACACAGATACTCCCCCCCCACACACACACAGATACCCCCCCACACACACACACACAGATACCCCCCACACACACACACAGATAACCCCCCCCCCCACAACAACACAGATACCCCCCCCACACACACACAGATAACCCCCCCCCACACACACAGATACCCCCCCCCACACACACAGATACCCCCCCCACACACACAGATACCCCCCCCCCACACACACACACAGATACCCCCCCCACACACACACACACAGATACCCCCCACACACACACACAGATACCCCCCCCCACACACACACAGATACCCCCCCCACACACACACAGATACACCACCCCCCCACACACACACAGATACCCCCCCCACACACACAGATACACCCCCCCCCCACACACACACAGATAACCCCCCCACACACACAGATACACCCCCCCCCCCCACATATACACATACACCCCACATACACACATACACCCCCCCCCCCACACATACACCCCCCCCCCACACACACACTCACTCACTCCACCCTGGCCGGCCAGTGAGGGTAACCCTTCATCTTGGCGAATATGAGCTCCCCGGCTTTATACTCCCTGGTCATGGTGTCTGTGCCTGAGTGTCCACAGGCTCCCCACACACACACACACACACACACACAGGGGGGGGGGGGGGGGGCTGCTCTCGCTGATCGCTCTCCACTCACAGCCCTGGGTCAGCCCTGCACACGGCCCTGGCTCTGGGAGGGGGGAGGGGGGGGGGGGAGGGGGGGAGGCCGAGCTCTGCTCCTCGGTGTTGCAGCGCCCTTACTGCACTGTGGCCACTGTGCCCGGCATAGCCCCAGTGTCTGTCTGTCTGTGCTCACTGTGTACCCCTAGTCTCTGTCTGTGCTCACTGTGTACCCCTAGTGTCTGTCTGTCTGTGCTCACTGTGTACCCCTAGTGACTGTCTGTCTGTGCTCACTGTGTACCCCTAGTGTCTGTCTGTCTGTCTGTGCTCACTGTGTACCCCCAGTGACTGTCTGTCTGTGCTCACTGTGTACCCCTAGTGTCTGTCTGTCTGTCTGTGCTCACTGTGTACCCCTAGTGTCTGTCTGTCTGTCTGTGCTCACTGTGTACCCCTAGTGTCTGTCTGTCTGTCTGTGCTCACTGTGTACCCCTAGTGTCTGTCTGTCTGTGCTCACTGTGTCCCCCTTGTGTCTATCTGTCTGTGCTCACTGTGTACCCCTAGTCTCTGTCTGTCTGTCTGTGCTCACTGTGTACCCCTAGTGTCTGTCTGTCTGTGCTCACTGTGTACCCCTACTGTCTGTCTGTCTGTGCTCACTGTGTACCCCTAGTGTCTGTCTGTCTGTCTGTCTGTCTGTCTGTCTGTGCTCACTGTGTACCCCCAGTGACTGTCTGTCTGTCTGTGCTCACTGTGTACCCCTACTGTCTGTCTGTCTGTGCTCACTGTGTACCCCCAGTGACTGTCTGTCTGTCCTGTGCTCACTGTGTACCCCTAGTGTCTGTCTGTCTGTCTGTGCTCACTGTGTACCCCTAGTGTCTGTCTGTCTGTGCTCACTGTGTACCCCTAGTGTCTGTCTGTCTGTGCTCACTGTGTACCCCTACTGTCTGTCTGTCTGTGCTCACTGTGTACCCCTAGTGTCTGTCTGTCTGTGCTCACTGTGTACCCCTAGTGTCTGTCTGTCTGTGCTCACTGTGTACCCCTACTGTCTGTCTGTCTGTGCTCACTGTGTACCCCAGTGACTGTCTGTCTGTCTGTGCTCACTGTGTACCCCTAGTGTCTGTCTGTCTGTGCTCACTGTGTACCCCTAGTGTCTGTCTGTCTGTGCTCACTGTGTACCCCTAGTGTCTGTCTGTCTGTCTGTCTGTCTGTGCTCACTGTGTACCCCTACTGTCTGTCTGTCTGTGCTCACTGTGTACCCCTAGTGTCTGTCTGTCTGTGCTCACTGTGTACCCCTAGTGTCTGTCTGTCTGTGCTCACTGTGTACCCCTAGTGTCTGTCTGTCTGTGCTCACTGTGTACCCCCCGTGTCTGTCTGTCTGTGCTCACTGTGTACCCCTAGTGTCTGTCTGTCTGTCTGTGCTCACTGTGTACCCCCTAGTGTCTGTCTGTCTGTGCTCACTGTGTACCCCTAGTGTCTGTCTGTCTGTGCTCACTGTGTACCCCCCGTGTCTGTCTGTCTGTGCTCACTGTGTACCCCTAGTGTCTGTCTGTCTGTCTGTCTGTCTGTCTGTGCTCACTGTGTACCCCTAGTGTCTGTCTGTCCTGTGCTCACTGTTTACCCCTAGTGTCTGTCTGTCTGTGCTCACTGTGTACCCCTAGTGTCTGTCTGTCTGTCTGTCTGTCTGTGCTCACTGTGTACCCCTACTGTCTGTCTGTCTGTGCTCACTGTGTACCCCTAGTGTCTGTCTGTCTGTGCTCACTGTGTACCCCTAGTGTCTGTCTGTCTGTGCTCACTGTGTACCCCCCGTGTCTGTCTGTCTGTGCTCACTGTGTACCCCTAGTGTCTGTCTGTCTGTCTGTGCTCACTGTGTACCCCTAGTGTCTGTCTGTCTGTGCTCACTGTGTACCCCTAGTGTCTGTCTGTCTGTGCTCACTGTGTACCCCTAGTGTCTGTCTGTCTGTCTGTGCTCACTGTGTACCCCTAGTGTCTGTCTGTCTGTGCTCACTGTGTACCCCTACTGTCTGTCTGTCTGTGCTCACTGTGTACCCCTAGTGTCTGTCTGTCTGTCTGTCTGTCTGTCTGTGCTCACTGTGTACCCCCAGTGACTGTCTGTCTGTCTGTGCTCACTGTGTACCCCCTACTGTCTGTCTGTCTGTGCTCACTGTGTACCCCCAGTGACTGTCTGTCTGTCTGTGCTCACTGTGTACCCCTAGTGTCTGTCTGTCTGTCTGTCTGTCTGTGCTCACTGTGTAACCCTAGTGTCTGTCTGTCTGTGCTCACTGTGTACCCCCAGTGACTGTCTGTCTGTCTGTGCTCACTGTGTACCCCTAGTGTCTGTCTGTCTGTGCTCACTGTGTACCCCTAGTGTCTGTCTGTCTGTCTGTGCTCACTGTGTACCCCTAGTGTCTGTCTGTCTGTGCTCACTGTGTACCCCTAGTGTCTGTCTGTCTGTGCTCACTGTGTACCCCTACTGTCTGTCTGTCTGTGCTCACTGTGTACCCCTAGTGTCTGTCTGTCTGTGCTCACTGTGTACCCCTAGTGTCTGTCTGTCTGTGCTCACTGTGTACCCCTACTGTCTGTCTGTCTGTGCTCACTGTGTACCCCTAGTGTCTGTCTGTCTGTCTGTCTGTCTGTGCTCACTGTGTACCCCTACTGTCTGTCTGTCTGTGCTCACTGTGTACCCCTAGTGTCTGTCTGTCTGTGCTCACTGTGTACCCCTAGTGTCTGTCTGTCTGTGCTCACTGTGTACCCCTAGTGTCTGTCTGTCTGTGCTCACTGTGTACCCCTAGTGTCTGTCCTGTCTGTGCTCACTGTGTACCCCCCGTGTCTGTCTGTCTGTGCTCACTGTGTACCCCTAGTGTCTGTCTGTCTGTCTGTGCTCACTGTGTACCCCTAGTGTCTGTCTGTCTGTGCTCACTGTGTACCCCTAGTGTCTGTCTGTCTGTGCTCACTGTGTACCCCCCGTGTCTGTCTGTCTGTGCTCACTGTGTACCCCTAGTGTCTGTCTGTCTGTCTGTCTGTCTGTCTGTCTGTGCTCACTGTGTACCCCTAGTGTCTGTCTGTCTGTGCTCACTGTGTACCCCTAGTGTCTGTCTGTCTGTGCTCACTGTGTACCCCCTAGTGTCTGTCTGTCTGTCCTGTCTGTCTGTGCTCACTGTGTACCCCTACTGTCTGTCTGTCTGTGCTCACTGTGTACCCCTAGTGTCTGTCTGTCTGTGCTCACTGTGTACCCCTAGTGTCTGTCTGTCTGTGCTCACTGTGTACCCCCCGTGTCTGTCTGTCTGTGCTCACTGTGTACCCCTAGTGTCTGTCTGTCTGTCTGTGCTCACTGTGTACCCCTAGTGTCTGTCTGTCTGTGCTCACTGTGTACCCCTAGTGTCTGTCTGTCTGTGCTCACTGTGTACCCCTAGTGTCTGTCTGTCTGTGCTCACTGTGTACCCCTAGTGTCTGTCTGTCTGTGCTCACTGTGTACCCCTAGTGTCTGTCTGTCTTTGCTCACTGTGTACCCCTAGTGTCTGCCTGTCTGTGCTCACTGTGTACCCCTAGTGTCTGTCCTGTCTGTGCTCACTGTGTACCCCTAGTGTCTGTCTGTGCTCACTGTGTACCCCTAGTGTCTGTCTGTCTGTGCTCACTGTGTACCCCTAGTGTCTGTCTGTCTGTGCTCACTGTGTACCCCTAGTGTCTGTCTGTCTGTGCTCACTGTGTACCCCAGTGTCTGTCTGTCTGTCTGTGCTCACTGTGTACCCCTCGTGTCTGTCTGTCTGTGCTCACTGTGTACCCCTAGTGTCTGTCTGTCTGTGCTCACTGTGTACCCCAGTGTCTGTCTGTCTGTGCTCACTGTGTACGCCTAGTGTCTGTCTGTCTGTGCTCACTGTGTACCCCTAGTGTCTGTCTGTCTGTGCTCACTGTGTACCCCCAGTGACTGTCTGTCTGTCTGTGCTCACTGTGTACCCCTAGTGTCTGTCTGTCTGTGCTCACTGTGTACCCCTAGTGTCTGTCTGTCTGTGCTCACTGTGTACCCCTAGTGTCTGTCTGTCTGTCTGTGCTCACTGTGTACCCCTAGTGTCTGTCTGTCTGTGCTCACTGTGTACCCCCTCGTGTCTGTCTGTCTGTGCTCACTGTGTACCCCCAGTGACTGTCTGTCTGTCTGTGCTCACTGTGTACCCCTAGTGTCTGTCTGTCTGTGCTCACTGTGTACCCCTAGTGTCTGTCTGTCTGTCTGTGCTCACTGTGTACCCCTAGTGTCTGTCTGTCTGTGCTCACTGTGTACCCCCAGTGACTGTCTGTCTGTCTGTGCTCACTGTGTACCCCTAGTGTCTGTCTGTCTGTGCTCACTGTGTACCCCCTAGTGTCTGTCTGTCTGTGCTCACTGTGTACCCCTAGTGTCTGTCTGTCTGTGCTCACTGTGTACCCCTAGTGTCTGTCTGTCTGTGCTCACTGTGTACCCCTAGTGTCTGTCTGTCTGTGCTCACTGTGTACCCCAGTGTCTGTCTGTCTGTCTGTGCTCACTGTGTACCCCTCGTGTCTGTCTGTCTGTGCTCACTGTGTACCCCTAGTGTCTGTCTGTCTGTGCTCACTGTGTACCCCAGTGTCTGTCTGTCTGTGCTCACTGTGTACGCCTAGTGTCTGTCTGTCTGTGCTCACTGTGTACCCCTAGTGTCTGTCTGTGCTCACTGTGTACCCCCAGTGACTGTCTGTCTGTCTGTGCTCACTGTGTACCCCTAGTGTCTGTCTGTCTGTGCTCACTGTGTACCCCTAGTGTCCTGTCTGTCTGTGCTCACTGTGTACCCCTAGTGTCTGTCTGTCTGTGCTCACTGTGTACGCCCAGTGTCTGTCTGTCTGTGCTCACTGTGTACCCCTAGTGTCTGTCTGTCTGTCTGTGCTCACTGTGTACCCCTGGTGTCTGTCTGTCTGTGCTCACTGTGTACCCCTAGTGTCTGTCTGTCTGTGCTCACTGTGTACCCCTCGTGTCCTGTCTGTGCTCACTGTGTACCCCTAGTGTCTGTCTGTGCTCACTGTGTACCCCTAGTGTCTGTCTGTCTGTGCTCACTGTGTACCCCTAGTGTCTGTCTGTGCTCACTGTGTACCCCTAGTGTCTGTCTGTGCTCACTGTGTACCCAGTGTCTGTCTGTCTGTGCTCACTGTGTACCCCTCGTGTCTGTCTGTCTGTGCTCACTGTGTACCCCTAGTGTCTGTCTGTCTGTGCTCACTGTGTACCCCTCGTGTCTGTCTGTGCTCACTGTGTACCCCTAGTGTCTGTCTGTCTGTGCTCACTGTGTACCCCTAGTGTCTGTCTGTCTGTGCTCACTGTGTACCCCTCGTGTCTGTCGGTGCTCACTGTGTACCCCTAGTGTCTGTCTGTGCTCACTGTGTACCCCTAGTGTCTGTCTGTGCTCACTGTGTACCCCTAGTGTCTGTCTGTCTGTGCTCACTGTGTACCCCTAGTGTCTGTCTGTGCTCACTGTGTACCCCTAGTGTCTGTCTGTCTGTGCTCACTGTGTACCCCTAGTGTCTGTCTGTCTGTGCTCACTGTGTACCCCTAGTGTCTGTCTGTGCTCACTGTGTACCCCTCGTGTCTGTCTGTGCTCACTGTGTACCCCTAGTGTCTGTCTGTCTGTGCTCACTGTGTACCCCTAGTGTCTGTCTGTCTGTGCTCACTGTGTACCCCCAGTGTCTGTCTGTCTGTCTGTGCTCACTGTGTACCCCTCGTGTCTGTCTGTCTGTGCTCACTGTGTACCCCTAGTGTCTGTCTGTCTGTGCTCACTGTGTACCCCCAGTGTCTGTCTGTCTGTGCTCACTGTGTACGCCTAGTGTCTGTCTGTCTGTGCTCACTGTGTACCCCTCGTGTCTGTCTGTCTGTGCTCACTGTGTACCCCCAGTGACTGTCTGTCTGTCTGTGCTCACTGTGTACCCCTAGTGTTTGTCTGTCTGTGCTCACTGTGTACCCCTAGTGTCTGTCTGTCTGTGCTCACTGTGTACCCCTAGTGTCTGTCTGTCTGTCTGTGCTCACTGTGTACCCCTAGTGTCTGTCTGTCTGTGCTCACTGTGTACCCCCAGTGACTGTCTGTCTGTCTGTGCTCACTGTGTACCCCTAGTGTCTGTCTGTCTGTGCTCACTGTGTACCCCTAGTGTCTGTCTGTGCTCACTGTGTACGCCTCGTGTCTGTCTGTGCTCACTGTGTACGCCTAGTGTCTGTCTGTCTGTGCTCACTGTGTACCCCTAGTGTCTGTCTGTGCTCACTGTGTACCCCTCGTGTCTGTCTGTGCTCACTGTGTACCCCTAGTGTCTGTCTGTCTGTGCTCACTGTGTACCCCTAGTGTCTGTCTGTCTGTGCTCACTGTGTACCCCCAGTGTCTGTCTGTCTGTCTGTGCTCACTGTGTACCCCTAGTGTCTGTCTGTCTGTGCTCACTGTGTACCCCTAGTGTCTGTCTGTCTGTGCTCACTGTGTACCCCAGTGTCTGTCTGTCTGTGCTCACTGTGTACGCCTAGTGTCTGTCTGTCTGTGCTCACTGTGTACCCCTAGTGTCTGTCTGTCTGTGCTCACTGTGTACCCCTAGTGTCTGTCTGTGCTCACTGTGTACGCCTCGTGTCTGTCTGTGCTCACTGTGTACGCCTAGTGTCTGTCTGTCTGTGCTCACTGTGTACCCCTAGTGTCTGTCTGTCTGTGCTCACTGTGTACCCCCAGTGACTGTCTGTCTGTCTGTGCTCACTGTGTACCCCTCGTGTCTGTCTGTCTGTGCTCACTGTGTACCCCTAGTGTCTATCTGTCTATCTGTCTGTCTGTCTGTGCTCACTGTGTACCCCCAGTGTATGTCAGTCTGTCTGTGCTCAGTTAGGCTGTTACTGTGTGGGTCGGAGTCACTCGCTCACTATCCCCGGTTTGCACGCCTGTCACTCACAGCTCTGCAGCCAGTACCCAGGGAGACCCCCCCAGCCCAGTGTGTGCTCTGCTGTCTGTGCTTGGGTTTCGTTTTTAATAACACGTTTGTTGTTTGCATTCGTTAAAATAAAAAAAAGGCCTTTTTCATACCGGCTCCTGTAAGGTGCAGTTAAATTCCCCCAGTGTATGTGTTAATACTAATTAACCCCACGTCTCCCTTGCCTCCCCCCCCCGCCACCCCTCCTCTATTCCAAGCCAACATGGTATTGCCATAAGGAATGCCTGCCTGCGTCTCTTTATTTAAGCAGGTTTACTGCAGTCTGAGCTTGTGCTGTTCAACAACAGAGACTGTCTCCCCCCCTCCCCCAAAACTCCCTCTTCTCTCTGTCTTCATTGCAAGCAAACCATTTTGCTAGCAGTTGTAGCCTGAACCTTTGTTTTTCCTGAAAGTCCAGAATATTCTGGTCCCCGCCCCCTCCTTACAAAACACCACGTGTTATTTATTTGTATTTTTTTGCACAGAATGCAGATGTGGTAAATCTTATCTAACCCCCCCACCCACCCACCACACACACACAGCCAGCCACCCACCCCTCATTCCTCTCCACATCAACACAATCTGATTTCTAAAACGGTAACTGTTTCTAGCCATTCCTTCCCGCTTGTTTTCAGGGCAGGCTGAAATATTATTAGTTTCTCTAAATCAAAATATACATCTGAAGATGAGGAATGGTGTTGACAAAAAAAAATAGCCTGAAACAGTTCTATAGGGTCTCCTAGAGGTGGGGAGCTGCCTTTCCCTCAGTTCCCACAAACCATTTTTATTATCAAGTTGTTTCGCAGCGGCCGGAATAGTGAAAGAGCAACTATACACTTATAATTGCACATGTAACTGGTTTGTCAGTTGTGATTGGATTACTCTGCACGTCCTCGGCTGGACTGCACCTTCCTCGCCGGTCTCCCCTCCTCCGCCCTTCACAAGAATTAAGCTCATCCGAAACTCTGCCGCCTGTATTCTCACCTGCACCAAACTTTGTACCCTGATTACCTTACCCTGAGTCCTTGCCAAACTCCACTGGCTCCCTGTCACAGAGCGGATTGACTTCTAGATCCTCACTCTAGTTTTTAAATCACTCCAATCCTTGGGCACCACCCTCTACCTCTCCACTCTCCTTACAGCAGTACCCACTGCCTCCATTCTACTGGGTCCAGCCTCCTCCTCGCCCCCCGAATCCTCCGATCTACCATCATTGGCCGTGCTTTCAGCCACTACAACCCCAAACTTCAGAACTCCCTCAAACCCTTTGTCTCACCCCTCCTTCCCCATCCTCAGGTCATGCCCGAAGACCTTTCTCTTCGACTGCCTTTACCATTCCCCTCCCCCTGGTTCAGCCCCGGACTCCGCCATTGTGAAGCGCTCTGAGATGCCGTCTGGATGGAGGGCGCTATATAAATGCAAATTGTTAATTTGAGGCCCTACTGATTGGCTCGCATCAGGAACTAGCAGCAATAACCTCCACCGTTGTTCACTCGACCTCCAAGCCAGTCAGGAACTTAGGTGTCTTGTTCGACCCTCAGCTGTCTTTCCTCCCCCATATTCAAACAATGACTCGCTCTGCCTTTCCCCATCTCCGCAACATTGCCCGACATGGCCACTACCTTACCCCCAAAGCCTCTGAAACTCTCATCCACGCCTCATTACATCCCGGCTCGATTATGCAAATGCCGTGCTTGTCGGCCTTCCCAATTCCTCCCTCCACAGGTTGCAGATGATCCAGAACTCTGCGGCCCTTGTCCTCCACCATTCCAAACTCTGTGACTCCCAACCACGTCCGACCCCATCACCCAGAGGATCCAATTCCAGATCCTGGTCTTCACATTCAAAGCCCTCCACAACCTCGCCCCACCCTTCAAGGGGTTAGAAGGGGTTAGACCTTCTAACCCCTTGCCAACCTCCCCCACCCCCTCCGCAGGCTCTGGCCTGCTCCACGTCCCCCGAACCATCCACCCCACCATTGGGTGAGCCTTTAGCCACTTTGCCTCCAACCTCGGGAACCCCATCCCGCAGTCCCTCCGCCTCGCTCCATCCCTGGCCTCCTTCAAGTCCCACCTCAAAACTCTCCTCTTCGATGGTCCCATTGGCCACTCCTCCTAATATGTCTTAAGTCAAAACATCTCAAAGAGTTTCACAAAATTTTCTGTTATTGTATTTATAGGCAACAATGATGGTATGGGAATGCACAGTCAAGGAGTTTCCTTGCGACCTTACACCTAACCCCTCCAATACAACATAACATCCAGCACACTGAATATCATATAGTACACTGACCAACACCCTCTCCCCCTCCATGTTTTATTAAAAGGCTCGGAAACTGCAGAACATTATCACATAATAAAAAATGAAACATTTATGAGTTTGAATGTTGTAAGACTTCAATCAGAAAAATGATACCCTTGCAAGCAATTGTTTCTTTATGAAAACAGGGTTAACAAGCATTCTAAAAACAAACAGTTAAACACATTACCAACCAAATGAAAAAAGTCAGCAAATAGATTTCTGACAAAGACAAGCACATATTTTGCTTGTTACATATTGAAATTCCATTGTCCTCATCATACTTGTATTTCATACAGCTCCTTATCACATTGAAATGTCTCAAAACGCATCACAAGTTTTTTTCTGTAAGATATAGCGACTATAAATGGCAACGAAACTGCACAGCAATATATCACAAACAACCATGTCACAAAGAGATACTATTTAAAGAGATTTGTGTAGTCCTGTAGTTCAGTGGTTAGAGCACTCTCCTTACAAGCGAGAAACCTGGGTTCAATTCCAGGCAGGGCGAAACCTTGGGCACATTTCCTTACTCCACACGCCTAATAATATTCCCTCAAAAAAAAATTGGTCAATTCAATCCATAACTATTTGTGGGACACTGCTGTGCGTAATTGGCTGCCGTATTTGCCCACAAATATACAGTCAATTCACTTTACAGTATATCTTGTGAAGTCCTTTGAGACATCTAGAAGACGTGACAAGAGCTATATTATATACAAGGACTATTATTTTGATTATTTATCTAAAGGATTATTGGCCAGGGTACTGGGACAAACATCTGTCTCTTTTTGCATATTGTCGTGGGATCTTAGTGTCCACATGAATAAGCAGACAGCGTCTAACATACCATCCAAAGACCACCTCCAACTATGCAGAACTCCCCTGGAGAAGCATGCAATACCTCTATGAATGCATTATTTACGCATTAAGTACATTTTGACAATTTGCTTCCAAGAACAGTGAAGTATCAATCTATATTATGAGCTCAAAAGACTTGATGGGGTCTTGAACCCACAATGTTCTGATTTAGAGGTGAGAATGCCATCAACTAAGCCAGGCTAACAACAAAATGTGAAAAATATTATGCCAATACATGAGCTCTTAAACATCATTAAGTAAGGTGGCTGTCCTGGTGGGATGAGATCAGATCGTCTACAAGGCTTTGTTCAATCAGACCAATCTTGTGATCTTCAGTCAATTCATTCATGGAATCCTGTAGTTCAGTGGTTAGAGCACTCGCCTTGCAAGTGTGAGACCTATGTTCAAATCCAGGCCAGTCAGGTTGAAATCTTGGGTAAGTTTCCTTACTCCACATGCCTAATAATAGTCCGTCCAAAAAAAACACAATAATAAAATTGGTAATTTCAATCCACGACTGTTTGTGGGGCACTGCTGTGCACAATTGGCTGCCATGTTTCGTCCACAAATATACGGTCAATTCACTTTACAGTATATTCTGTAAAGTGCTTCACGACGTCTAGAAGACATGAAAAGCCCTATATCAAATGCAAGGATTATTATTTATTATTATTCAGTTAGTTCCTCAAAGAAGTTTAATAGGTTTGTCATATGTGACCTATTGCCTCTAAGCCTATGTTGAGTGTTTACAATTTAATTTGTGCACTGCAGGTGAACATTGATAACTCAAAAATTCTATCCATATCATATGCTTAGCTAATTGTTCTAGAATATCTAGGCTCATGTCTCTATAAAGGGTAACATTTGCTGTCACCTAGGCCTCATTCAGATTCAGTGTGCACGAAGCTTTTAAAAATAAAAACTTAAGACATATTACCTCAGCATATTCTCATACATTTCTAATGACTGGCCCAATAAAAAATGGGGCTGGGGCCTAAAAGCAGATTGTCTTTCCCCTCTTGCAATTCAGGATGATATGAGATCTACTTAAAAAGCTTAATCTATGCACAGAAGACGTCAGGTATAGATGTAACTGTAGAAAAAGCATGGCGGCTTATTGTGTTCCATTTGCTAAATATAGAGTATTTGTCGATATGCATGATGCTGCTTTGTTTGCCGAATTTTCTACATTTTGTTCAGTGTCTTATAAATAATTAATGAAGTGATAGATTTATAATTTAAGTTTCTTTCTATTTTAAAATTTCTTAAAGTATTTATAAAGCTCGGTTCAGTTGTAACCACTTGCATCTCTGAGTCAGAAAGTTATGGATTCAAGCCCCACATCTGGCCTTTGAGGTCACAGCCTGGAGGATGAGATGTTAAATTAGTCTCCCGTCTGCTTGTTCAGGTATACATTAAAGATCCCATGGTAATATTTGAAAAGCAAAGGGAGTTCCTTCCAGTGTCCTGGCCACCGAAACCCCAGTTAAAATAGGCCATTCACTTCATAGCTGGTCGTGATATTGTTGTACACAGGTTGGGTCGAGAATTTGTCAACAAATACAGAGTCACTACACTTCACAGTATCTTTTGAAGCACTTTGATGTTTTGATGATGTGATAAAGTGCTATATCAGGGCATAATGACAAATTTCCTAAATTTATTATTGACCAGAGAATGTGCCTGTGATTTATCGAATTTTAAAATTTAAAATCAGAGTAGGAAGCTGTTCTATTTATCAAAATTAATCTAGTCCTAGATTCTTTTTGGAACTATCTTTTGTTATCCCAATTCCTTTCTCTTTCCATAAACTATTTACTGTAATATTTTTCCTCTACATAATTTAATGAGCGATTTATATAGCGCTCTCCACGCCAGACGGTGTCTCAGAGTGCTTCACAATAAAGGACCCAGGCACTGAGCCAGGTGTAGGGGGAAAAAGGTGACCAAAAATATGGTCGAAAAGAAAAGTCTTTAGGCGCGACCTGAAAATAGGAGAGGGGCAAGATGAAGGGAGTGAAGAAAAGAGGTCCAGAGCCTCAGGGCATAGTGGCTGAAGGCACGGTTGCCGATAGTGGAATGGAGGATTCGGGGGACAAGGAGGAGGCCAGACCCGGTAGAACGAAGGCAACGGGCACTGATGTGAGGGGAGAGGAAGTCAGAGAGAGAGAGGAGTGGAGGGATTTGGAAAATAATAAGGATGTCTCAAAGCACTTCACAGGATTTACTGTAAAGTGTATAACTTTTTTGGAAAAAAATCTCACTCTTTAAACTCCTTCTGTCAAATAGGCGTTGCATGTATATCTTTATTTCCCTCTAAATCATGTTCAAGCAGAAATGACCTTCAGCAAGATCATTCCTCGCCAGTCAGCACCCAGTTAGCATTTACTGATTGCATGAAATCTGCAACTGTTCAACTTACTGATGGCCCACATCTGGTCAAGGTAAACTTACACAGCTGGATCAAAACAAATCTATTGACATGACCAACACTGCTTCAATATTAAAACAAGGATTATTGGTGGTAATGTGAATGTAAAAATGAACCAGTTACCAAGCCACAAAGCATTTTGGATAGAAGATGAACAAAAATGATATTTCACTCCACTAGATATCATACTGGAAATCAATTACAATCAATTTACAGTATCAATGCCTATTCCAAGAGATTAAACAAATTGATGGTGTAAAATATGACAGATACCATCAACCCCCATTACAAGGCATAAAGAAAGCAAGATAAATATACCAGTTGCGATAATTTTGACAATATGAACTGAAGGATCTTTATCAACTTTGCCAGTTTGTACAGCCACACCCATTAATAATGCCCATTTATAAGCCTGCAGCAAGAATCTTATAAGAAAACCCCAAAGAGGAAAAGTTCTTATGGTCAGCTTGCTCAATGTAGTGAAGCTCTTGGCTAAGCTCTGTGTGCTTATAAATAATGCAATTATAAATAACACTGCATTACAAATGTACAATTAAATTATACATAACTGTATATACAATTGTATTTGGTTACTTATAAACAGGCAGCATCAAATTCACTACAGACTAGCAAACAAGTCCGCAATAGCATTTGGCACAAACACTTAGTATTGCAAAACCCCAAGCAAGCTTATAATCTTTGCATTTGGTACAGTGATTTTCACGTTGGTAGGACATCTCAAAACACTTCATGGGATTTATTGTGAAGTGCAGTGACTGCACATTTGTAGGCAATTTCACACAGCAATGTTCCACAGATAGTCATGATCAATTTCTTTGAGGAATTGTTGGTTAGGACACCAGCAGAAACTCGCTTTTCGAATAGTGCCATGTGATCTTTATCGTCCACCTAAACAGGCAGGCTGGGTCGGTGTAACATCTCACATTATATGTTAGATTCTAGAAACACAGGGTCAGACAAGATGAGTGCCATCTTTATTCAGACCAATCTTGTGATCAGGTTGCCTACAGCATCACTTCCTGTGCACTGTGCAATTCGCAACCTGATGATCTGGAAGTTGATAATTTTTTAGAGCACAGGAACCCTGACAGCTGAATAATCTGTGCACAGGTAACCTGCCTTACAAGCAAACCAGTGGCACATTATAATTACTTTTATAATTTATTTGAGGAAGATGGTATTTTTAAGAATTATTTATAAAATCTTTAAGTAGAATACATTAGATTGAAATTATTCTCCCCCAATTTTATTGAGCTTTAGAAAGTGAATTGGAATTCTGCTTTCTACTGAGTGGTGTTGCACTTTGGTTTTTAACCAGTGTAACATATTTTCCCACACATTTCTATCTTGTGTCCTTTCTGCCTAAAATCAAGGGCATTCTATTAACAACTTGGTTGCTGTTCGTCTAGTAATTATTCCCATAGGAACCCAACTTGCCACTTCGCCAAATGTCTTGAATCAGGCCAGGACTGTCAGGTCAAACATCACAGAGTGAATTTTTGCCTCATAAAATAATTAATTATATCCCAACACAAATGGCTGAGTTAGATTTTGAACATGAGCTGGTGTGCATCTGATTATTGTGCAGTGTTCCCCTCTGAAACAAAGTATTCCATTATTTTTCCTTGTAGGAATGCATATATCTTTAATTCAATTTTACTGTAGCTCATCAGATACAAGCTAATTAAATCTCTCAAAAGCAGAATAAACAAATCCAGTAAAAATGTGATCCTGGATAAAACTGTTAGCTGTGTTAGCCAGATTATAGTGTGACACAGTTTAGTGTATTAGTAGTGTATCTGTTGAAAAATATTGCCTGGGGAACAATAAGCAACATTTATGGTGAGCTATTAATGATATACATTAGTACCATTTTTTTTCCCATCAATAATGAATGGATGGAGGGAAGCAGGCACAGTGATCCAGAGAAATAGGATGCATATTGTGACTCGCAGTTTTCCTCACAAAATCAATTCCTATTGTGAGTTGTGTCATCCAGTGACCGTTAGGCATCTTCTCATCAGCAGGGAAGCATAATGGCAGGAAGAAACATCCTTTGGTCACTCCTCTGATTCTGCTAATAGACAGTGACAGAATGAATCATGCAGATGCCTGGATGCATGCCATCTCCTTACTTCTCGAATGGGTAATGTCATAGAAATTACTGCACAGAAGGAGGTCATTCGGAACATTGAGACTATACATGTTCCAGCTCCAACACTCATCTAATTCTAATCCCTACTCTTTCGCCCATACCATTTTATAGTCTTCCTCATCAAATATTTATCCAGTTTGATTTAAATCGTGCAGTGTCTTAATTTCTATAATAATCCTGCATTTGATCTAGAATCTTATCACCTCATCGTGACATCGCAAAGCACTTCATAGGATATACTGTAAAGTGGATTTGACTGTATTTTGTGGGTGAACTGCTTATCACCCACAGCTTAACTGCTTTAAGCGCTCTGAGACGCGTCTGGCGTGGAGGGCACTATATAAATCGAAGTTGTTGTTGTTGTTATGTGGAGGCCTGTAGCTCAGTGGTTACAGCACTTGCCTCACAAATGAGATACATGTGTTCGATTTCTGGCAGGAAGAAACCTTGGGCAAGTTTCCTTACAACTTAAATTAAGTTCTGTGGCTTAATGGTTAGAGGCACTCACCTTACAAGAGAGAGACCTGGGTTCAATTTCAATTCAATTGGAGTTTCCTTACTCCACATGCCTGATAATAATCCCTCAAGAAAACCCCCCCAATAATAAATTAGTCACCAATCCATGACTGTTTATGGGATACTGCTGTGCACAATTGGCTGCCGTGTTTGGTCCACAAATATAGTCAATTCACTTTACATTACATTCTTTGAAGCACTTTGAGACATCTAGCAGGTGTGAAAAACGCCGCATCAAATGCAAGATTAAAAAAAATTATAGCAAAGCATTCCATTTACCAACAACTGTCTGCAAAAATGTTTCTTTTAACCTTCCCCTTAATCCTTCTAAGTCAAGATAGTAAGATCACAAGAAGAATTTCAATGAAGAAGGCCTTTCAGCCCAATTGATCTCCTTCCAGAATACCCACCCTTTTATATCACCTTCTTACCAATTTACGGAGCGGGTCTCATTGATTGAGATTGCCCAAACTGTTGTGTGAAATTGTTGGCCCGCCGAGTAAATTGGAATACTGAACCAAACCAGCTTTATTTCACTTGTTCAACAATCTTGATCCTGCTTCCATCCAACGAGAGATACTATCTTGGACATACAAACCTCAAAAAGGTGAAGAGCTAAATTGACTTACTGGAATTGAGGACTTTCAGGACTCAAATCTGAGCTCAGTCTGTACTGAGATGATCTGTAAACTGACTAAAATAAAAACAATCTAAAATTAACTGTTTCATTTCGCTGGAAGATGAGAAACAGTTTAACCGCAAGTTTTGCAGTTGAAAACCTCTGACATCCTGCAGGTGGTTCTTACCACCCAGGACAGCTCCATAATAGGTGCACCAAAAGGACCAACCGTTACATCCAAACGTTTCATTAATTGTTTTTTCTAACAACCAAAATAAAATCTAACTACAGGAGATAGTGTTAAAATGATTTATGAATATGTCTAAAGCACTGCATGCTGATCTGGATTCCCCACATCAAAAAGGTATAGCCCACCACTGTTGTTAGTACCGTGGTGGGCTACATTCCAGCACTCAACCTCCTGCATGTTTTGCCTGGTACTGTCCAGTGATTTGCTCTTGTGTTAATGAGGGTTTCTTCGGCCACTCCGCTAATGCAGCACAGATTGGGATTTGAACATAGGCTGCCTTTACCTTTACCCACTGGGTCACTGGAGGAGATCATTTGCAGTCTTTAAATTTTGATCTGATTATTGCACCCATATACCCGATCCCCAAATTTCACTTAGCCTTCTTTAATATGAATTTAGGGTGTCCAATTATTTAGCAGATTTTCTCCCTATTGACGTGTGCCTCACTGCTCCTGGTGCGGCCTCCTCATGCTGACGTGCAGTTCCACTGTACTAGTTGTCATCCAAGGCGCCATTGTTCATGTATGAGCCTCGGGAAGTGAATGTCGGAGGCCATTTGACTGTAAAGGGGGTCACCGCCGAGCCCGACCTCTGCTCTCTGATTTGTCGGAAATCAGAGGCTGCTGTAGAGTGACCAGGAGGAGGAACCTGAGAAGTTTTTCCCTCCTGAACCCTGAGAAGGTCGGGGCCAGTTTAACCTTCCAAGGCGTGTCTAGCTAACAACAATAAACGACCGTTACATTTGTAAAGACTTTTCATGTCGGAAGGACTTCTCAAAGTGCTTTCAGTTGGTGATCAGGACCTGAGGGTGGGAGGCAGGGTTGGGATGAGGGAGGACAGAGTGGTAGTAGGGAGAGTAAAGGCATGGTTGAAATGGAGGGTCGTGAGTTGTGGCCTGAAGGAGGCAAGGATTGGCAACAAGAAAAAAGGATTGTGGGATGGAGTTCCAAAGGGTGGGGACAGAGAGGCTGAAATACCAGCCGCTGATGGTAGGGTGGGTCAGACGGGAGACATGGAGCAGGCCAGAGCCTGCTAAATGGATGGAGTGGACAGGTGGATAAGGGGTCAGCAGGTAAGAGAGGTAGGAGGGGGCAAGGCCGTGGAGGGCCTTGAAAGTGGACGAGGCAGAGCAGATCATACCATTGACCTGGGAAAGAAAGGACAGTTGAGGGTTGAACAAGATGCCCAGGTTTCTGACTGGCTTGGTTAGGCAAAGTATGCATGCTTGGATGCTGATGCTGCCAATGGCTGAGGTGTGGAGGCATTGGTGTGAGCCAATCAGGTGGGCCTCATTCTTGCTGACGTTCAGCTGTAGAAAGTTGTCCAGGACTTGATGTCTGACAGGCAGTCTGTCAGGATATCAATTGTCCTGGAATCGAGGGTGGAGCCAGAGAGATACAATTGAGTATTATCCGATACATGTGAATGTTGACCCTATGTCTGGAGATGATGTTACCGAGCAGGAGCATGTCGAGGTTGAGGAGGAGGGGACCGAGGACTGAGTCTTGAGGAAGGCCACACGCGATGGTGCAGGGGCTGGAAGAGAAACCAATGGCAGAGACAAAATGGAGATGGTGTGAGAGATAAGACCTAAAGCATTCTAGGACAGAACCTTGAAGGTTAAGGTGAGCGGAAAGGATGGGGAGGGGATTGAAGTGGTCCATGATGTCAAAGATAGCAGACAAGTCGAGAAGGATGAGGTGGAGGAAGCCTTGGTCACAGATGGACAGGATGTTGTTTGTCACCTTGACTAGAGCACAGCATGGAAACCCATGAAGGGATGGTAGGTGAGGAAGGAACAAAGCTGGGAAGCAATGACTCTTTCAAGGAGCTTGGAAAGAAAAGGGAGATTGGAGATAGGCCAGTTGTCAGATAGCAGGTGGTGTGTTTCATGCTGGATATAGTGTTGATGAGAGAGGAGTGGGAAGCAGGTTTGAAAATGTGGAGGGAGGGATGGCTAGGGGTCGGAGTGTGGGAGTGGAGATGGGGAGGGATTGACGGTTGGGAGGGCGGAGGCATCTTAGCTAAGACCAGGTAGCTCAGCACAGACTGTGACTCAAACCAACTGCAGTTATATTTATTACACTATTGGATCTGTCCTTAAAACCTTTTTACCTTAAAATTAAAAATGGTGCAAAATTGTGAAAAAATCTGTAGTCTTAATTTTGTTGTAAAAATTGCAGACAACTGATTCCTAAATGAAGACAGAATTTAAGAATTTTCCACAATTCTGTGTGATTTTAATTTGAAGCAAAAATGGTCTTTAAGGCTGGGACTAAACAAGATACTGTATAAAGGCCTTGGTTGTTTACTTTAGCCTTAAAATCTGTTCTAGTGTTTGAATGCAATGCAGATGGTATGTGACGCCCTCAAGTGGCTAATACATTCAATTACATTGCTTGGCTTGTATGCTTCTTCTCAGCAGCTTTATTTTGTGCCTACTGGTTCAGATTACTATCTCATTTTTCTAGTGTACTGTATAATACTTTAGGCTGTTAAATAATTAAGTTCAATTGACAGGTCATACATAGTCACTGCACTTAACAGTAAATGTTGTGAAGTGTTTTGAGACATTTTTTGGATGTGGACTATATTAAATATAATGAAAATGATCATTTATAATGCTGTACTGAAGTGTTTTGGAATCAACAACCAAATCTTCAGATTCCCCATAAATCCATGATCTGAAAATAAAATTTCTAAGCTTTTGAAACCTCCATCAATTCCCTCGTCTGTCTTCTCTGTTCTTTGAAAGAAAACACAGCTGGTGTTTTCCCTGAACTTGCTCTTCGCAACAATATAAATGAATTTAAAATACTTTGTTGAGGCCACATTTAAAACACAGTACAGTGTGCCATTTCGGTCAACAAAAAGGATATATGGTTGCTGGAGGGAGTGCAACAATGGGCTACTTAGATAATAATAATTATAGTAATATTTGCATTTGATAATAACATCTCATCCCATCATAGACGTCTCAAAGCATTTCACAGAATATACTGTAAAGTATTTTGAGGGTAAAATCTGACAGTCAACTGTGCACAGCAGTGACCCACAAACAGTCGCGGATTGAAATTCTTTTTTTGAAGGAATTATTAGCCCCGGAAAGAGATCTGCCAATTGACTAACAATCAGGTTCTTACTTATTGCTAGGTAAACATAAATGTGTGGATTAAGTAAACTTCCCTAGAGTTTCGCCCTAGTCAGCACTTAAGTTGCAAAACTATGAGGAAAAAAACTTTGGCCAACATAGATCTTTTCTCCCTTGATGCACAGGAATGTGGGACCAGATATTACAAACAAAGGAACGAGCCAAGTTCCTGTCAATTAAAAGTATTCAAAGTTATTAGATTTAGAGATAGATATATTAAATGACTCTTATGGGAAATTGCATGGTAGGCTAGATGGATTGATGATCTAATCTCATCTAAAATGATTACCTACTATATTAGAGGTTTATTTTTTTTATTTTATGATATGCCATGACATTTAAAGATTAAATTAAACCAGGAAACGGCAGGTTCAAAGGTGCCACAGGCTTATTCATGGCTGCGCCAACCAGCTTTAGATGCAATCATTTAAACAAGTGCATACTATGTGTGTGTATGTGTGTGTGGAAGAGTGGTGGGTGGAGGGAGGGTTATAAGACAAACATAGAGCTGAAAAATGCAGTAAGTGATGTGATAATTCTCACATTAGAAAATATTTGTAATGCAAAGCACTTGTTAATTTTTCACTTATTGGAGATTTGATTCCCACACGCCCAGAAAAACACGTCAGCACAATGGTTCAATGGTTTGGGACAGAGCCCACTCAAAACTGAACACCACTGTTGTTGCCATTCCATATGCTGATGTATCTCAATCTGTAGTTGGGGGAAGAAGAAATTCATTTTCAGTGATGCAATGTGATAAGCAAAACCGGTAATACTCCAATCAAAGTGTTTACTTCTTTCTGCTCCACTTTAGGAAATATAGGTAAACATTTTCCTCAGTATTATGCACATTTCCAAAGGTGATGTCAGCCAGCAATGGAAATTTGTATTTAGCTGTGCATTGTCAAAGTAATTATGTGTATTCTGTCATCCTCTGTCTATAATTCTGTCTGAGCTAAACTTACAAGTGATTGCTGTAGCTTTTGAGATTTGCTGCATTTTTGTATAACATGTACCTACTGAAGGAAAATACATTATTGATTGATATCGTCAGTCCAAGCTAACCTAGCTAAAGCCTTTGAAGTTGATTTCATCAAACTCAAACTCTTGTTTATTCTACGCTTTGCTACAAATAAGGGTTGAATAAATCAGAGTTGGACCGAGTGATTGGTGTGATCACCTTGATGTGTATCATGTGGTATCACCCACACCTCCATTTGAATTACTGTTGCAGACTGCAGAAGTGATGAATCTCTTCAGGCTTTGCTTCCATTTGGTTCTTTGAAAGCTTTCGGAATTGTCCATTGGACAGGCTAAGAACTTTCAAGGAATGTATTTATGTTCCTTTCAATAGAAACAAAACTTAAATGTTCAGTCTAAACTGCAAATTTAACTTTTACCTTTTCCTTGCCAGTATTGAAAAGACCGCCCTGACCTTTCAAGATGACATTGTATTGGATATGGTCAAGTATCGATAAACCTGAGATTGTTCTTTTCCAATATTCTTAACATTGTAAAACCATTATTATTTATGAGGGGTTCATCCGTTCCACTACACTCTCGCCTCCCCCACCCCCCACTCACCCAGAGTTTAGAGGTCACAAATGCTTTGATAAAAGGATAATCCCTCAAAAAAAACACAATAATAAAAATTGGTCATTTCAATCCTCGATTGTTTGTGAGGCACTGCTGTGTGCAATTGGCTGCCGCGTTTTGCCCACAAATATACAGTCAATTCATTTTTACAGTATATTCTGTGAAGCACTTGGAGACGACTAGAAGACTTGAAAAGCGCTATATCAAATGCAAGGATTATTATTATTATTCTTCCTGCATGTTTTGGGGTTGATATATATCTCCTTGAGACTCCACATCTGTGCTCTAACCGCTCAGCATTCTCTCACCTCCATAACATTGCCCACTTCCACTACTTCCATCCCTCCTCTCAAAAAAAACCTGTTGCAGCAGAATCTGCTAAAGGTTTTTTTTAATTAATGGGATAGAGTTGAAAAATAAATATATAAAAAGGTATTTGGAAAGATAAGACTTCAACAAGTGCGAGTTGCTTGATTAACTCTCCCTTGTGCTGTAAATGTCAACAAAGGATTCTTGCAGGCAAGAATAGTACTAAATGTACAAAATCATCTTTTGGTATAATTGTATGATATTTCATTTCTATTTGCACACATTTAAAAAATCACAGAAATGCAGACTCTATAATTCACATTGAGACAGCTATTTGCAAGTTCATTACATAGAATCCCTGCTTTCATCCAGAACTCTGTACCCTGTATCCTCTCCCGCACCAATCTCCGAGACCCTACCACCTCCATTCTTGCCCGACTCCACTGGCTTCCCGCCATTCAGAGGATTCAATTCAAGACCCTGGTCCTCACCTTTAAAGCCATCCATGGCCTTGCCCCACCCTACTCTGCGACCTCTGCAACCACATAACCCCCTACCAACCTATCCGCTCCCTCCGCTCATTGGGCTCTCGCCTGCTCCATGTCCTCCGACTCACCCGACCCACCATCGGCAGGAGAGGCTTCACCCAATCTGCCCCCAACCTTTGGATCTGACAATCCCTCCGCGTCGCCCCCTCCTAGCCTCCATCAAGTCCCGCCTCAAGACCCTCCTATTTGACCTGCCAGCGCTTTGGGATGTGCTCCTGACGTGAAAGGCGCTATATAAAGTGCAATTTTGTTGTTGTTGTTGTTTTGTTGCCATCGGTCACCCCCCCCATTATTGTTAATCATTGATTAGTTCCCTGCTCTTGGATTATTCATTGGCACACAATTAAAGTAATCTAACTTCCTCATTTGACAGTTTCCTCATTCCTATTTCATTTCAGTAAATTTACCAGAAGCAGACAGTGCTTTTTATTGTCTCTGCCCTATTTGGTGCTCCACTCATTTATGTAACACCGAATTCTGTAATCTAACAGGTTACACTAAATGTTGTGCCTTTGTGACTTTCTATAGCTCCAATGCTTTCTGTTAAACAACAATAGGTATGAACGACCTTGCTTTTGGGAATACAAACTGCATCTGAAATGACTACCAACAGAACAAAACTCAGACTAATTTTTAAAAAACGTGAGAATATTACCTCCCTGCCATTATACTATGATGGATTCCTATCGAAAAAAGGAGCACTGGATAAGGTAAGTCAAGAATGCTCTTTTGCGTAATGTGAGAAGTCAGAATAATTCATTCTCTCTCAGATATATGATGAGGTTCCTAAAGTAATTCTTTACAGTCTAAACAAATGGTGTAGTACAGTATAGTTCAGAGGGACAAATTGTTGGAGGTGCATTCCTGGGGATGAGATTTTAAACTGAGGTCCTATCTGTGGGTGCTCTAGTGGTTCAGGTTGAAGTTAGAGATCCATGCCAGTATTTTAAAGAAACACTGGCTCCAGCCAGTATTTGCAAATCAGTTTGATTGTTCACGGCTGTTTGTGAGAAGTTGTTGATTCCACCTAGCTACCAGCTTTGGCTACAGAACAAGTCACGGCGACTTCACAAAGTGAAACAATTGTAAACCATTTTGAGATATTTTGACGTGCGGGCCAAAAACAATGCATTAAATGCAAGGACAGTATTGCTTAATGATTGTCAGGTGAGTGCTAGAAACAAAGTATAACAACCTTAAATACTGACACAAGTTGTTAAGATCAGGTCAGAAGTAAAATGTTGGGATAAATAAAACTGTGTCATGTTGCTTGGAGATAATCTGCCTCAAAGGAGTTGTGATTATTAAGGATGTCAAAGGATGTGATGTATTGAATAGAAGTAGTAATTCTCTTTTAAAAGAGAATTCGATCTTTATTTAGAGAGAACAGGTCTGTTAGGTTATGTGGAGAGAGCGGGGGCAATGGGATTGAGTTGCTCTGTTCAAAGAGCCGGCACAGACTAGATGGGCCGAATGGCCTCCTTTTGTGCTGTAAAATTCTATGATTCTATGATTCTAAGTGACCAGACTCTCTGCAGACACTTTTCTTACATGTTCAGGCAACTTTGCAGTGGATGAGACATAACATGTTTGAACACGAGTCTGACAGTGTCTATTTTGCTGAACTCTAAACTCTTATGAGGAGTGTGTGAGGCAGTATGAGACCGTGTAACTTCATAAGGCTAAGGGAAAGCAATGCAGCTCGCTCCCAGCATCGCACTGGAATCTGATCTTCGACTCTATGATTCGAACTCCTGATATGGGGCTTGAACCCACAACTTTTTGACCCAGAGGTGAAAGGTTATCAATTAGCCGGACTGACAAAAAGGTGAAACAAACCAAAAAATGACCACTCAGAAGTTGTTAGGGTTGCTTTTAAGCGCTCTGAGACACCGTCCGCTGTGGAGGGGGCTATATAAATCAAAGTTGTTGTTGTTTTTTTCCGCCTTTAATATATTTTCCTCTTTCTCATTAACAGTCGTTCCAAAGATATTGGTCAGAGCTGCGAGGCTGTGTGATTTTCTTTTACTATGATGAAAATGATGTGATGGTAAGAAAGTGTTTGGTGTCCACAGTAACAGGTGCGACATTACCAGCTTCACACAGATTTAGATGTTTTACAATAAGGTCAAACACTGAAAATTACCCAATGTCTACTTGTAGAAGCCACAGGAACTCAGAACAAAATAAGAGTGAGCAGAACACTTCCTGATGTTCGTAGAGTCAATGACTAATCTGAAATCAAATCAGGAATATCTCAGGTTCAATCCCAGTTTGTCCTGAATTAGTGGATGTTAGTTTAGCAGTTTAGCTGGGTATAGGAAATCTCAGACAGCGCTCCTGCTCTTTATTGTTATCTCGTGATCTCTGGTACAAAAATATGTGTGCTGTCAGATTAGGACAGGATTTGGATTATTTGGGTTCCTTGGAGTGTTGTCCCAATCTGAGTCTGCTAACATCCTGGCCGAGGTTTAAGCGATAAGAATGTCTTCTCAGATGATAAGCGTTCCCGATGTCCATAGAACATACTCAGTATCTTCAGATGAGGAGAAGGGAGTAAATGGAAAGGAAGTGTGGAATCTGTGATCAGTGAAGCACACAGTATACATCAGTTGAGGAAATTGCATTCTTATTTTTATTGGTCACCTGGGTGTCTGACACATGCAAAAATGTATTACAAAAATGTATGACACCAGCACATGATAATTTTCCTGTGTCTGAATTGAAATACATGTTCTCTTACTGGAGGAACACACCATGAACTTCACCTATTTCCAGAATGTATTGGGTGCAGGTAGGTGATAGCCAAGGCTTGGGGGACACCAGAGTGTGCATTGGGGGTACTGCTAGAATTTAATCAGCTAAAACCTCATAGCTTAACATTGAGAATGCTGAACTGGTATGCTTCCTGCTATTTGTTTAGCAAGACCACGCTAACTGTTAGGGCGTTGGCTTGTAGGATTAACAAGAACCAAATGGAAAGAATCCCCGCGGCAAATGCAATGATTATTATTATTAATAACTTCCTCAATGCCTAGGAATCTGAAGAATTGCAGTGAAACTGCTTCAGGCAATTGGAAGCCATGCATGTATGTTGCTTTTCCTGACTTCTTTGCTATAAACAGCACCTAATACTGTAAACTATGGGTCTAGCAATTGGGTGCTGGAATTCAAATGTATACATTTGCTGCATGACCATTAAAAATGGGGTGGAAGTGAACACAGAAATACTGAAAAACAATAATATATAATAATATATCTTGGATTTGACAAAGTGCCTTATCATGTTAGTGAAGCTGTATTTATAGGCAAACACTGCTGCCAGTTTGTGCACAACAGTGGTCCACAAACAGCCACAAAGTGAAATGAATGAACATACTTCACATTACAGTAATATGAAATAAATGCTAATTGAGTTCCCTCAGCAATTACATTAAGATAATTTTTTTCCCCCCTGTGAAACATTCAGAGATGTTTTTTTCTCAAACAAAACTGGGTCCAGAGGAATACAGTAGCAAATATCAATCGTAGATTTTGTTAAAGTTCATTAAATATCAGGGCCTTCTGATGGGAAAAGGCCTCAATTATATTGAAGTAAAATGTACTGCACTATTGCAAAAGGGAATCTGGGAACAGAACACCTCAGACTAACAAAGAAAGTTTTCAGCCTATCCAGCTACACCATGGGTCGCTTTTAGCATCAAAGGAAGGCCAGCAGCTGCACTGAATGAGGAGGCTCAGTGACGCTGATCAATTTTTGTAACCAAGGAGATTAATACCAGTAACTCAATTAGATTTTTATCACATGTAGGCTTATTTTGTAATGTGTAATGCCAGCGGGCATAGTCTTGCTTATTTTTGTTCAATCATGTAGAACTGCATGTTTAGCATTCCAACAATAGGCTCCAATTGCTCCCTGTCCCCCAATGGATTGATTTAAGTTTCTTACCCTCACCTTTAAATCCCTCCATATTCTAGCATCTCTCTATCATTAAGATCTTCTCCTACTCCCTCTACCCTGTTGCTCATCCCTTCCACTCAGCTGACTCCGAATTGCTGTACATCCCTGGCCCTTTTATACCACAATTGATGGCCGAACGCTTCAGTACTTTAGCTATGCCGCTAAACTCTAGAATTCCCTCCCTTTACCTGTACATCTCACCGCACCCCCACCACTAATCTGTCTTGAAATTCACCCTAAATACCTAACCTTCAAAGTCCTCCAGAGCCTTGCACCCCTTCCCCCGCTCCCCACCTCTGTGACCTCCTAACCCCCTACTAACCATTCTGTTCCCTCTGCTCAGCAGGCTCCGGCTTGCTCCATGTCGCCTCCCCACCATCGGTGGGTGAGCCTTCAGCCATTCTGCCCTTAACCTTTGCAACTTCCTCTGCCTCGTCCCCTCCTGAGCCTCATTCAAGTCCCAGCTCAAGACCCTCCTCTTCAACTGTACAATCAGTTGTCCCCCTTTCTCCCTTTTCACTCCACCTTCCCTGATCTTGACACCAGCTTGGGTCCAAAATACCGACAGTCCAGCTCCTTGGGATGTACTTCCAACATGAAAGGCACTTTACAAATGTTGTTTCAATCACGTCAATATTCACCTTCCACTTCTCCCCTTCCCCTTCACCGTTGCCATCTAACCCTGTCTTTGTGAAGCATTCCAAGATGCTTTGCTATAAATGCAGATCGTTGTTGTTGGCCAACATGTTGTAGATGTACAGCGTATCTGTTATAGACCATTATTGAGAAATAGGACTAATAGAAATACGGCTTTTTTCAGTATTTAAAATTGAGAGTCTATGGTGGAGTTAGTTAAAGGGCTTAATTATTGAACCTCTCCATATGAAGAATTGAATTAACATTCATTAATTCAGCTGAATAAGTTGAATGAAATGCATAATTAGCAGTTTTTGTTTCAGGAACTATTTATGAGAAAGGAAACTTTAACTCAAGAAGTGAGTAATAGAACTGTAAGCCTTTCCAATTATGAGGAACTATCTCTGGAAAATGATTTTGGTGGTGCTTATTATCGACCATGTGATTGATAAATAAATAATAAATAAATAAGTAAATAATAATCTTTGCATTTAATATAGCGCTTTTCACATCTTCTAGACATCTCAAAGCACTTCACAGAATATACTGTAAAGTGAATTTACTGTATATTTCTGGACGAAATGCTGTAGCCATTTTGCGCACAGCAGGGTCCCACAAACAGTTCAATTAGATTGAAATAACCGATTTATTATTGTTCTTTTGAGGAATTATTATTAGGCCTGTGGAGTAAGGAAACTTGCCCAAGGTTTCGTACTGACCTGCTGGGAATTGAATCCAGGTCTCTCGCTTGTAAGGCGAGTGCTCTAACCACTGAGCCACAGGACTCCACGACTTATGCCTCAATCGGAAAGGCCTTGCAGGGGGGAATGTCATGGACATAATATGTACACCTATCGTTGATGAGCTATATTTAAAAAGATTTAAAAATGTGTTAATTAAGCCCCCCCAAAAGGAATGTATTGTATTCTGCAATAAGTAGCGACAGACGTCACACACCGTAACTGGAGAGAAACATCTATACTAATAAAGAGCACATATTTGCCTATGTCAGGTGTCCAGCCAACTAGGAATCCTCCCATAGGAGTCCTCCCAATAGGAGTTCTTCCACCGAGTCTTCCCACTGATTCCTCCCACAGGAGTCCTGCCAAAAGGATATGTGTGCAAATATGTGAATATGGGATGCTAACGTGTAAAATTAAACATTGTTTACACAGCTAGATAATAATAATCCCTGCATTTGATGTCACGTCTTCAGATGTCTCAAAGGGCTTCACAGAATATACTGTGAAGTGTAGTGGCTGTGCATTTTTGTGGAAGAAACGCTTGAGATCAGATCAGGTCCAGATAAAGCATGATGTTTAGGAACAGGAAAAGCAAAGGAGAAATGAAGGAGGTTTGTTTGTGCCAGTGACACAAGAGCACATCACAGCCAGTGGGGCCCAAGCATTGTCTGTTGCCGTTACAGGGGCCATATCACAACTGGCAGCACGGTGACCGAGGAGCACTGTAAGTAAGTTAGTGAGTGAAGGCAGGCAGCCAGGGAATCAGGCAGGGAATTTTGCTGCAGCTAGAGTCCACTTGAGGTTCAAGCTGCAGGGTGATAGTGCAGTTAAGTATCATTACAGTTACCAATTAAGTTATTTTATGATCTGACATTCTTTTTCTATATTATTGCATTATTTGCTGACCTCATTCACTGAAGAACACCATGATATCTTGCACACGCTTATTGGCTTTCATATGGGATAAACATGTCTGCATGTTTCACAGAGACTACAGTGGGAGTTCCAGGCAATGAGCAGAGGAATGAGATTCTAAGAATGTTGACCAAAGGCACAATCGTGAGAAATATACTTTTTCGCGGGCTTTTATAAATTCTGCACTGGGTAACTTCTGAATTGCATCAGGCCACAGCTATTCAGGCTGTTTTAATAATAGTAATCCTTGCATTTGAAATGCGCCTTATATTGTTGAGATGTCTCAAATCTGGCCTCACGGTCCACCGGCAAATCTGGCTGGACCGCATCAAAAATTACCGCTCCGCCCTAGCCACCGCCAAATCAGCCTTCTACTCCAGGATAATCAGCCTTCGACTCCAGGATAATCCTGGAAGCGAAGGACAACCACCGCCTCCTCTTCGCCGCCACCAACCAGCTCCTCCGCGCCCCCCCCCCCCCGCCTCACCTCGCAGATCCTCTCCTCAAACGCACGTTGCGAGGAGATGCTGGATTTCCTCGAATCCAAAATCGAGAAAATCCGCTCTGTGGTTTCCTCCCCCCACCACTCCTCCATCTCAGCGCCCTCATCAGCTACCTCAACCCCTACTCACCCCCCATTTCACACTTTCAACCCCACCACCCCGCTTTCAATCACAAAAACAATCACCTCCATGAAACCCACCACGTGCTCATTGGACCCCATCCCCACCCCCCTCCTCCACACCCAGCTCCATTTGTTAGCCCCACTCATTTCTGACACCATTAACCTTTCCCTCTCCTCAGGAACCGTCCCTACCTCCCTTAAAACAGCCACCATCACCCCTATCCTGAAGAAACCCTCCCTTGATGCGGCGCAACCATCAAGTTATAGACCCATCTCCAACCTCCCGTTTCTATCCAAGGTCCTTGAAAGAGTGGTTGCCTCCCAGCTCCGCTCTTTCCTTTCAACTCATTCACTTTTTGAACCCCTCCAATCAGGTTTCCGCCCTATCCACAGCACAGAAACTGCCCTGGTCAAGGTCACAAATGACATCCTAACCGCCTGTGACCAGGGCTCCCTCTGCCTCCTCGTCCTCCTTGACCTGTCTGCTGCGTTCGACACAGTCGATCACACCATCCTCCTCCAACGTCTTTCCTCCCACCTCAACCTTCAAGGCACAGTCCTTGACTGGTTCCACTCTTATTTGACCCATCGTTTACATTTTGTTTCTTCCAATGGCTTTTCATCAAACCCCCGCAAAGTTTCCCACGGCGTCCCTCAAGGCTCTGTCCTTGGTCCCCTTCTTTTCACCCTTTACACGCTCCCTCTGGGCGACGTCATCCGCAAACATGGGGTAAATTTCCACATGTATGCGGATGACACCCAGTTGTACCTTTCTGCCTCATCGCTCAACCCCCAGATGATCGATGTTCTGACAGCATGTCTGTCCGACATCGAATCGTGGACGAGGGACAACTTTTTGCAATTGAACGTGAGTAAGACCGAGGCCCTCCTGATTGGCTCAAGCCAGCGCCTCCGCACATCGGGCGCTGCCAGCCTCAACATCCAAGGCTGTACTCTCCACCTCACAAAGCCAATCAGGAACCTCGGCATCATGTTCGATCAAAAACTTTCCTTCCTCCCCCACATCCGCGCCTTGACCGGCACCGCATATTTCCATCTGCGCAACATTGCCAGGCTCCACAACTATCTTAACCCCCGCGCTGCCGAAACACTCGTGCACGCGTACATCACCTCATGGCTGGAATACGGAAACTCTCTCCTAGTCGGCCTCCCCAGTTCCTCCATTCACAGGCTGCAGGCCATCCAAAACTCTGCAGCCCGTGTACTATCCCGCACCCGCCTCCGTGACCACATAACCCCCACCCTCGCCCGTCTCCACTGGCTCCCCATCCTCCAGAGGATCGAATTTAAGATCTTCGTCCTCACCTACAAGGCCTTACATGGCCTTGCCCCATCCTACCTAGCCAATCTACTCTCCCCCTACACGCCCACCCGGGCCCTCCGTTCAACAGGACAATGCAACACTTCCACAACACTGCATTAGAATGCCAACTTAATCTATTTAATTTCAAGTCCTGACATAGGGCTTGAACCCAGAACCTTCTGACTCAAAGGTGAGAGTACAACCACTGCACCAGGGTGACACACAAACAATTTCCCCCCGGAAAGCGATTTGCCAGTCAATCAACAACTGGGTTCCTACTTTTTGCTAGGTAAACAGGAGCATTTGGAGTAAGGAAACTTGTCTAAGGTTCGTCCATGAATTAAACCCGGGTCTTCACACTTGTGAGACAGGTGTAACTGAGGACCAGGATCTTGAATTGGATCCTCTGGATGATGGGGAGCCAATGGAGTCGGGCAAGGATGGGGGAGATGGGGTCACGAAGTTTGGAACGGGAGAGGATACGGGCTGCAGAGTTTTGGATTGACTGCAGCCTGTGGAGGGAGGAATTGGGTAGGCCGACCAACAAGGCATTTGAATAATCAAGCCGGGATGTAATGAAGAGAGGTAGGGTTGGGTGTCACTCACGTACATGTAGAAATTTATCCCATGCTGCGGATGATGTCACCAAGGGGGAGCATGTGGAGGTTGAAGAGGAGGGGACCGAGGACAGAGCCTTGAGAAACAACGAATGAGACAGTGCGGGGGCCAGAAGAGAAAACATTAGCAGAGACAAACTGGAGATGGCAACTGAATGGATTCCCTTGATTTGGGACTCAAGGAAATCCAGCATCTCCTCACAATCGGAATTTGAGGGGAGAATAGACAATGTGTAGGGGATGGTGGGGGCTGTGGGGGTAGATGGAGGAGTCGGTTGATTGTGCAGAGCAGGATCCTGGGGTTGCTCTTCACCTCCTTTATAATCTTGGGGTAGACGGATGATTTAGCATAGGCGAGACTGGAGCAGTAAGTTTTGATGTGGTCCAGCCAGATATGCTGATGTACCATGAGGCTAGATTTGAGCCAGTTGCGTTTGACGGCCAGCGTTTGACAGCCAGCACCCTTGAGGGAGTGGAGGTGGCTAGTGAACCAGGGTGAGGTTTGTGAATAGGAAGCCATTCGGGAGTGAAGGGGCAAGGGCATCGAGGTTAGTGGAGAGGGGAGGATAGTGAGTGAGGAGGATAAGTCAGTGTGGGATGTCAGCCAGAGTGGGAAGAGTTCAGATAACTCCAGGGTTGCACATAGAGATTGTGGGGCAATTTTTTCCAGACAGTGGGTGGAGGATGGAGGTGGGTTTTGTGGAGGTGGGGAGAGGGATTGAGATTCATTCTGTAACCATGTAAAATCCTTTATCAGTATGCAGAAAAGCTGGACCTGCAGAAACTTGTATCGCTGGATGACAATGGCCGAGAATCCCGATCAGATTTATTCACACTGCAACTAACACAGGATGAGATACAGTTGAAGGTACGCTCTTTAGCTTTTCAGACTCAACAGTCTCAGTGTTATCTTTCTTACCTACAGGTCTGATTGCAGTTTCTGCTGCTTGAAGAGAAGGAAATTGGCTCCCAACGGTAGAGTGAAGCAGAGGGGGACCCCTGATTTGTGCTGGAATAGATTATCACAAATGCACAGAATAAATGGTGTCTGAGACAGTACAAAGTCACGCTGGAGCATTGTTCCTGATAATATATTCCTAAAGCAGGCGGTTTTGGAAGCTGTTCCTTTAATCTGCTGTAGTAATGATCAATGGTTGCTCAGTTACCTTGTAATCTCTTAAAGGCACTTTGGAGTCTGAAGGGCAATTTAGCTCTGAATAATATAAAGGATATCAGCCCCCTAGATCATATCCTTTCAGAATGGAACATCCTCTCGATGTGAAAGGGGCTATACAAATTAAATTTTGTGTTGTATTGAATACCTATTGTCCTCCCATCACAGCAGGGTCCTGGGCCTCAAACACCCTTTCTGGTAAAATATTCTTTTCGCTAATTAGCCTTTGAGTAAAGAAATACTTCATGATTTCTGTCCTGAATTTACTCTTTGCAACCCTAAACCTATGTCCTCTTGTTTTGCTATCTTGATGAATATGTTCTGAGTTTAGTTTCTCAAACCGTTTTAAAATCTCAGCTACCTCTATAAGGTCCCTCTGAGACATCCCATTTTCAGGTTGAAAAACCTTCAGTTATGAAATTGTTGCTCATAGCTCATTCCCGCCACACTGGGGATCACCCTTGTTGTTTTGTCTGCTCCAGGTCTTTAATATTTACCCAAACAAACCAAATAGGATCTTGGTTTAACTTTTGAAGCCTAACAATATCGTCTATGACAATGCAGCACTACTCCAAGACATGCCAGCCTTGTTTATGAGTTACTGATACAAGTTTGAACTCACAACATTCTGACTCAAAATGCTACCCGGCTACCAAATGAGTCAGGCGAACAACTTATTCAAATCCTTGGGAACGTCTTTCTGATGTGAAAGACGCTACATAGATGTAGTTTGTTGTTAATGAGAAGGTGCATTTATTTTACTCAGAGTGAAAAGCAGTAGAGAGGAAAAACTGATTTACACAGGTTTTCCAATGATGCTACAGGGTGTGCTTGACAGACATTTTCATTGTGAAATCTCATGCAATAGATGGCTTCTAGTAAGGAACAAGACAATAATTTAAGGCAGTGGTTCCATTTATGAGTGCCAGCAGTCACAAGGTTCGTTTAAGATCCAGAATGCCTGGTGTACTTTGTATATTTTGTATATTATATGTGTTTGTTTTTCTGGTGCTTGTGTAGTGTTGCTGAGGGGATAATGGAGAGCAGAGTGATGCCCTCCTCGCCGGTCTCCCCTCCTCCACAATCCACAGAATCCAGCTCATTCAGAACTCTACCGCCTATGTTCTCACCCACACCAAACTTTGCTCCCCCATTATCCCAGTCCTTGCTAGACTTCCCTGGCTCCCTATCCCAGAGTGGATCGACTTCAAGATCCTCGCCCTTGTCTTCAAATCCCTCCATTCCTCTGCACCCCACTACCTCTCTGACCTCCTCTCTCCTCAAACCAGCACCCGTTGCCTTCGCTCCACTGGATCTGGCCTCCTCCATGTCCCCCAAATCCTCCACTCAAACCTCGGCAGCCGTGCCTTCAGCCACTATGCCCCGAGGCTCTGGAATTCCCTTCCTCACTATCTTCGCCTTGCCCCCTCACTTCTAAGCTTCTGGTCCCAGCTGAAGTCCTTTCTCTTCGACCGTGTCTTTGGTCACCTTCCTCCCCCTGCCCCTGGCTTGGTCCTGGGATCTGCTATTGTGAAGCGCTCTGAGAAGCCGTCCGGTGTGGAGGGCGCAATATAAATCAAAGTTGTTGTTGTTATTGTGTTAGTGAAGGGGATTTGATTTCAAGAGCAGCTTATATCCCTTCCAGCAACAGAACTGCATCTGCTGGATGCAATACCACCAGGCATTAATAACCACCAATAACAACAACTTCAATTTATATAGCGCCCTCCACGCTGGACGGCATCTCAGAGCACTTCACAATAGCAGATGCCGGCAGCGAGCCCAGGGCAGGAGAAAAGTGACCAAAGGCGCGGTCAAAGAGAAAGGTCTTCAGCTGAGACCTGAAATTGGGAAGAGAGGGAGAGAGGCAAAACAAGTGAAGAAGGAAGTTCCAGAGCCTCGGGATATAGAGGCTAAATGCACAAGTGGAGGATTCGGGGGACAAGGAGGAGGCCAAACCCGGTGGAGCGAAGGCAACGGATGCTGGTTTGAGGAAAGAGGAGGTCGGAGAGGTAGGGGTGGGGGGCAGAGGAGTGGAGGGATTTGAAAACAAGGACGAGGATCTTGAAATCGATCCTCTCCAGGACAGGGAGCCAGTGAAGTCTGGCAAGGACTAGGGTAATGGAGGAGTGAAGTTTGGTGCAGGTGAAAATGTGGGCAGCAGAGTTTTGAATGAGTTGGATTTTATGGATTATGGTGGAGAGGAGACTGTCGAGGAAGGCATTGGAATAGTCCAGGTGCAGTGCTGTCTGTGAAAATTGTTTCTACTGTGTTAATTACATACAGAGAATATAATTTCCGTTTTCTTGCTGGCAGGCTGAAAGCATGGAAAGCAAACTTGAATGGCAGGGTTACATTTTGGTGGTCTCTCAGGTATGAACATTTTGTTTTCTTTCATTGTTCTTCCAATGAAGGTTGGAAGCATTTTATTCATGAGTGCAGTGAACTCTGATAGGAACTTCAATCAAATATTTGCTTGAGACAAAACTTCACTAGAGAAACAGTGTATAGTAGGAATTCTCTATGGTTTTCCCTTCCCTAACACTGGGAAGGCCGGGCAAGTTGAACCTCTCCATCCAGCCCCATGTGAGTTCACCAAACTCAGCACTGACTGGGATTCTATCCAGGAAACTTGTGGCCTACAATGTGCAGGGTGATCCGTTGTGGTATTTCTAGGAAATTAGTCATCGCTGAATTTCTCAACCGTAGAGAGAAGGGAGTTTCTCTACCATTATCCTGCCCCCCCCACACCTCCACCAATAAACTTCATCATTCACTCCATCGCTGTTTGTGGGATGTTGCTGTGTGCAATTGTGCTGCCGTGATTACCTACAAGTAAATTCTGTGAAGCACTTTCAGCATGATAAGGCACTATACCAAATTCAAGGACTATTATATTTATTATTCTCTACTTTATCAGTACTCTGGTTGTTGCTGTGAACTTACCCACCTCATTCAATCTAAGGTCTAAATGCACTGAATGCACACCGTTCCTCCTCACAACAACTTCACTAGGTTGCCATTTGTTTTTGGTCAGCTGTGTCTCTGATGTATGCAGAAAACCAACACTGTGTTTAAAAGTATCCAAGCCACACTTGAGAGTTCTATTTATGTACATCACCTACACATGGAAATTCCTCTTTGTCGGCAATGGAATAGTCACTCTGTCCCTGGAGGGGTGCACCCTGCTTACCTAATTCTAGTTAGTATTAGGCACAGTTGGTGAGAGCCAATGTTTGAGGGCCCAAACTTGTGTGCTGGGTTACTGATGGGAGTCTACCAACTAAAACTACACAGCTGGCCATTCAGGGTAATGTCTGGCAAGCTTCCTGCTGCTATCTGGCTAGGACCACCGTATCTATTCGGGCTTTTGCTTGTAGATTGTAAGCAAATGAGTAGGAACAACCCTGCCTGAGTCTCTCTGAGCCAGGTTATCTGGTCTGTTATCAGCAGTGTCTTGAAGTACTGCAGACTCACCTAGATCAGGACTGAATTGTCAACCCTGCTACTTCTCCCTTCTCATTTTGAATAGTATCACTTAACACAGATGTTCAAACACACATAGAGAGAGACCCACTAACATAGAGACAATCACAGAGAGAAAGAGAGACACACACACTCACAAACACGTAGAGAGAGACACACACAGACAACAGCGGGGCCTCCAAGTGGAGCGAGGCCCATTTCTCACTTGTGCCGCACCGCGCATACACTTCAGGAGCCACTCTAGCCACAGTAATATTGGGGGTCATTCCTCCCAGGGCCAATTCACCACCCCTTATAGCGGAAGGCGATGTTCATAGCGGATTCCTTGGGGAAATTGTGGCCACATGTTTTTATTGTGGAGTCCTGAGGCTCAGTGGTTAGAGCACTCATCTTACAAGCGAGAGACCTGGGTTCAATTCCAGGCAGGGCGAAACCTTGGGCAAGTTTCCTCCACATGCCTAATAATAATACTGCAAAAAAAATTGGTCACTTCGATCCACGACTGTTTGTGGGACACTGTTGTGCGCAATTGGCTGCCTCATTTTGCCCACATATATACAGTAAATTCACTTTACAGTATATTCTGTGAAGCTCTTTGGGACATCTAGAAGACGTGAAAAGTACTATATCAAAAGCAAGGATTATTATTATTATTAATGACTAAGGATTGTTGATACATGTTGGGTCAGCCATAAAGTTGAGTGTTCTTGCTTAATAATTTATCTGCTTTCTTTTCACAAGTGACAACTGAAACTGAAAACCATTAATATATCAACTAAGAAATTGGGATCAAATAGTTTTATGAATGGGGTGACTTACAAACAGTGGTCAAAGACACCTTTTGATACCTTTGACCTAGCATACAAGATTCAGCATAAACTTTTTGAAATGTATTCAACACTTATATTTTAGGTGCACATAAAATATCAATATATATGCATGCTAAATGGCAGTTGTTTGTCTGAAGATTTGATGAATACTGTGATACTGTTCTCTACTAGCTGGAAGTTCCCCCTGGCCTGTCACTGCTCCCTGGGCAAATTCTCCAACTCCAAGAGGTTCTTGAAGATGAAAAGGAACGCCAGTCATTTGTAGCAGCCAATGCAGAATCGCAGGATATCCTGTTGGAGAAACCAGCACCAAAGGCGTACGATAATCTATTGAACTCCATGCCAGAGTAAGTAAAGTTGACACTTGCTTTAATAATCCCTGAATTTGCAATTCACAAGAATAGTCTGGATGAAGAAAGTCCTCAGGCCATCTGATCTCATTCCTCCAGAACACCTATGCTCCCATCCTCCCATCACTGCATCAAGCTGATTTTTAAATGAGTCCAGTGTCCTGGCCTTTATCATCTTTCCAGGCAACATGTTTCGGTCATTGATGACCCTCTATGTAAATAAAAACTTCTGGGTATCTGTCCTAAAATTACCTTTACAATTTTAAGCCTATGCCTTATATCCTCTTGTTCTACTGTTTTCAATTCTCCAGCACTGCATTGAAGTGTCAGCATGGACCAGTGGGTTTCAAGTCCTGATGTTGACTTGAACCCATAACCTCTGACTCGGAGGTGAGAGTGCTACAAACTGAGCCTAAATCTGGAATGATCCTAATCATTTGGGTACATCCAATGGCACATAAGAGGGTAAAGCTTGATTTTATTCCTGGTGCCAAGTCCTGTGAAATAGGTTGTAAACATCCAGGCTTTACAAGCAGAACAGAGGAGAGTAGGGTGAGCGATCAGTGCCTTGGGAAGTCCTCCTGATGTAAAAAGCGTGATACAGATGTAATTTGTTGTTGATATATGTTCAAAGTTGCGAAAGAATTCTAGAATAGAAACCAGGAAGTGTTCTTGACACACAGGGTAATTAACAGAATGTGCCTCCCCTATCCTACCTTTAGCACCACTGGTGGCCAGCTTTCTAATTCTACACCCCTCACCTCTGGAACTACTTCCCTTTGCATCGCACCCTCTCTTTGTCTGTCTTCATGTCCTGTTTAACCTCAGCCTAGCCTCCTTTCTTCCTCAGAGAGCGTTTTCCCTCTTTCTCATTTCCTCATCCCCCAACGCCAGTGGCACAGAAACCAGCAAGTCCTCCAGACAGCGTGTTCATTGCCAGCCTGCAACTATATCTCTAACCCCTACCTGTCCTCGGGGTTTAATCTTGTTGCATGTGTCAGTCGGAGCCTGCATTCAACTTTCCCTATTTCTGTTAGGTGTTACTACACAGTTTCTCGGATAGAGGCTGAGTCAATGCTGGAGAGGAACTCTGAGAATGGGAGCCTGCTCGTAAGACCTGCCAGTGACAACGATATGAACTATTCAATCTCTACTCTAATTCCACAAACCGGGTAAGTTTAGTAGCTATGGATTCGGAATGGCGCACTCACCCTGGGATTGAGGTAGAGCATCTTATATTTAAGATGTTGGATGAATGAATTTGCTGTTAATATTTGTGATGTTTTAATGGCAAACTGGATGTTTAATGCGAAGCTCCCTGGATCGGAAAATCAGAGAAGCTGCTGACACATCATTAGATTGCAAAATGGGTGGTTCAACTTAGTACAGTATGCAGTAAATTGGCTGCTGTATTCCCCTATAAAATACATTATACTTTACAATAAAGCTTGTGATGAGCTTTGAAAAAATTTGATGGCTTGATAAAGTGATATATTAATTCAAAGATTATTGTAACATTTATGAAATGCTGCAAAAGTTGTTTGTGCAAGTCTTTGGCCACTCACTTCCTAGAGTTAGGACTATGTCATTGAATTTCAGAATTAGTTGATGTTTCGAGGAATGTGACAATTTACTTTACTTCAGTCTTCAACATTTATTGACCTTAATAAGGCATTCATAAATTCTAAATATGTATTTAGGGATTTTGTTCATGAAGGTAATAGATGCAAATTTAATAATAATAATCCTTGCATTTGATATAGCGCTTTTCACGTCTTCTAGACAACAACAACAACAACAATTTACATTTATAGAGCGCCTTTCACGTCGGGAGGACGGCCCAAGGTGCTGAACAGGAGGCGTTTGACCCGAGCTGGGAGGGGAGTGTTTGGGAAGGGGTGAAACACGAAGGGGAGGAAAAAGAGTTCGGGGTGGAACAAAAGGCACGGTCGAAGAGGAAAGTCTTCAAACCGGCCTTGAAAGAGGAAAGGGAAGAGACGAAACGGAGGGATTGAGGGATGGCATTCCATAAGGTGGGAGCGGAGAAACTGAAGGCCCGGCCTCCGATGGTGGGGCGGTTCGGGCGGGGGGCTTGGAGCAGGCCAAGTCCTGTTGAACGGAGGGTCCGGGTGGGCGTGTAGGGGGAGAGTAGATCGGTTAAGTAGGATGGGGTAAGGCCGTGTAAGGCCTTGTAGGTGAGGACGAGGATCTTAAACTCGATCCTCTGGAGGATGGGGAGAGCCAGTGGAGACGGGCGAGGGTGGGGGTTATGTGGTCGCGGAGGCGGGTGCGGGATAGTACACGGGCTGCAGAGTTTTGGATGGCCTGCAGCCTATGAATGGAGGAACTGGGGAGGCCGACTAGGAGAGAGTTTCTGTATTCCAGCCGTGAGGTGATATATGCATGCACGAGTGTTTCGGCAGCACGGGGGGTAAGATAATTACGGAGCCTGGCAATGTTGCGCAGATGGAAATATGCGGTGCCGGTCAAGGCGCGGATGTGGGGGAGGAAGGAAAGTTTTTGATCGAACATGATGCCGAGGTTCCTGATTGGCTTTGTGAGGTGGAGAGTGCAACCTTGGATATTGAGGCTGGCAGCGCCCGATGTGCGGAGGCGCTGGCTTGAGCCAATCAGGAGGGCCTCGGTCTTATTCACGTTCAATTGCAAAAAGTTGTCCCTCGTCCACGACTCGATGTCGGACAGACATGCTGTCAGAACATCGATCGTCTGGGGGTTGAGAGATGAGGCAGAAAGGTACAACTGGGTGTCATCCGCATACATGTGGAAATTTACCCCATGTCTGCGGATGACGTCACCCAGAGGAGCGTGTACAGGGTGAAAAGGAGGGGACCGAGGACAGAGCCCTGAGGGACGCCGTGGGAAACTGTGCGGGGGTTTGAAGAAAAACCATTGGAAGAAACAAAATGTAAACGGTGGGTCAAATAAGAGCTTCACATGATAAACTGCAAAGTGAATCGACTGTATATTTGTGGACGAAACGTGGCAGCCAATTGCACACAGCAGTGTCCCACAACCAGTTGTGGATTGAAATGATCAATTTTATTATTGTGTTTTCTGGGGGGACGGATTTTTTTTTTTTTTGGAGGGTTTATTAAAAGGCATGTGGAGTAAGGAAACCTGTCCAAGATTTCGCCCTGACCTTAATAGATGCAAACGCCACAAATAGAGGGCATCCACATCACATACTCCAAGCAATGGAGTACCATGGTGTAGTATTGTGTGCTGCAGAGTAATAACCTTTGTACCCCCACCTAATTGAGGTTAGGTTTAAGATAACCCTAACCCAACCCCACTCCAACCCCACCAGTGAAACATTTCATTCTCTTTTTACCAACTATCCATCTGGTGTTTCTGAGCCAGCCTGACATCTTAGTGTCAATTCAGGATGAATGAAGAACCACTGGGTTTCCGACTATCCCAATCTCATTTTACGTACTAGTCTTACAAGATATACAAAATTACATTTAGATGGAAAGAAAGAATGAGAGGGTCTGAAAACCATTTCTCACAATAATGTAACTGCTGGGTAAGATCTCAGTGCTTTGAAATTATGTACTTATTTGCACTCCCTTTGAGCTATACTGTACTGACTCAACGATCCACACAGTCACCGCCCAAAAGAGAAATTTCACTGCATCAACAAAGCAGCTGGATTACAGTAAACAAAAGAACAAAAATACTCTGCTTCTCATGAAACATGAGTAACGTGACCATTCCTCACTGTCACTGGAAATCCTATTGTCCGGAAGCATTATTTCATTTCATTGCAGCACACAGAAGCAGTATTGATTGGGATCACCAAGAAGAAATGTACTCTCAATAAACACATAAGAACGCTCTGCTCTCTTAATCCTGGAAAGCCTTAGGCACGAACAGGCAAAAGACAAGATTTGGGTCCTTTGGTGTGTTTATTGTGATCTTGCTGGAGTTAGGGCTTTGACTTGCCCGGTTAACGGAAGCCGAGTGGCAAGAATCCCTGCCCCCTGACACTGTAATACTGTGGTGGTGTATTCAGAGTCATAGTACATGAGATGGAAACACATGCATGTATATGCAGTCTAGGGATGGAGTTTGAAAACAAAACCTCATCTGTAACTTTAACCTTCTAGTACCAGAATGTGGATGCAGATATTTTGTTCTCAGCAGCATATATCCACTGGTTTTAGTCTCGAACACGAGCATAGAAACAGTCAATTGCTGCACAGAAATAAACATAGCATCTCTTAACTCTTTGTACTGTAATAAGAGTGATCACAGTCCAGTGCAAGAGGGGACTAAAGATAATTATTTTACATTACAGTAAATCAGTCATGAAGCACTACAGGGTGACCACTGATGGCGACAGGTTTATCCTCTGGCTTGACAATCCAGTAAGTATTTCTCTCTATTCATATGGAAATCCATAGTTTAAGACTGTCCATGTATTGTGTCACTCTATGTTGTGACCTGTACTGTGCAAAGTGACTGTTCACTGGAAATGTGAAATCTGCGTCTCTGGGACCATGTTCTTATGATTGAGAAACATGTAATGAATAACAATACAGTACTCCTTTTGGTTTTAGCATTCTTCACATTCGGAGGACACACTGATTTCGTACTGTAAAGTATGTACTGCATTTTGTAAGCAAATGTGGCAGCCAATTTGTGCAAAACAATATCTATCTCCAAGCTACGTATACAACGTCAGAACAATCTGATGTCACTGAGGTGCCATTTGCAGCTCGTGCAATCAAGCACTTTGAAAGCCTTTCCGGCGTGATGGATGGATGCAAGTTGTTGTTGTTGTTGACACAAATAGAATCCAAGAATAGGAAACACAAGAACTCTATGATTGGGACTGAACTTACCAAGGGGGAGACTGAAAGAGATCTAGGGTGATAGTTAACTCGTTGCTTACTATGTCAACACAATGTGAGGTAGCAATAAACAAGGCAAACAAAACGTTGGCTACATTGGTAAATCAATTGAGTTTAGATCTCCAGAGATAATTCTCAGGCTGTATAGTGTTCAGGTCAGACCGCACCTTTAATACTGCATATAGTTCTGGTCACAAGGGCCTTTGAAACGGTGCAGAGGAGAACAAAGATTATCCCCAGTCTTAGAGCAATGAGCTGTGAGTAATAATTAGATAAGCTAGGACTCTTTAGCTGTGAGAGAAGACGATTTAGAGGAGACATCATAGTGGTGTATAACATTTTAAATGAGATTAAAAACATAAATCCAGATTGATACTTTAGAATGCATTGTGACTGTAGAACAAGAGGGGATAGGTTTAGAGTTTTTTGTGAGTGTTTTGCAGTGATGAAAGCAGATGGGCCAAAGGATTTTCTTCATGAAAATACAATCTTGTGATCTTGTAATGTGTAAGGACATGTGTATAGAGAGAATTAAAGCACATTTAATTATGTAATTAACCAATGGAAAGTATTACAGAATCACTTGGAATTATTTTCAATGGTTGTTAGTTACATAGAGCACTCTGCAATTCCGTCTTTTAACACATGCATTTACATAAAACCTGCAAATTAGGCGCTTTACTCTGCTAAAAATGACAACAACCCTTAACCCTCCAGGGCTGGCTTTTCTTTGGGATGTCAGTAGCAGCAATACAAAGGCACAGGTTTCCATAAGGTGTCAGCCTGGCTCTGATCTGATCGCAGTACTTTTCTCTATGAATCAAAAGGTTATGGATTTGAGCTGCGTGCCGGGAATCTGAACTTGCTGCAGCCCAGGCTGATACTCCACTACAGTCCTGGGTTGGTGTTACATTGTTGGTGGTGGTGCTGTCCTTCAAATCCAGATGAGATGTTAAACATGAGATCCTGAATATCGGTTCAGATAGGCTTTAAAGATCCTATGGTACTGCTCGAAATGTAAAGGGAGTTTTTCTCAGTGCCCTGGCTAATATTGCCTAAGTAAAATTAGTCATTCACTCCATGGCTGAAAGTTAGCTGCTATGTTTGACTACAAATGCACAGTCACTACAGTTAATCTTTAGTCTGAGCTCTCCTTCCTGCAATTCAAAAATCCCTAAGAACATTAGACATATCTGCAGTCAGCATATCAGCTGACACTTTGGGCCCACAAATCCACTTGACAATATGTTCTCTGAAGCGCTTTGAGATGATGAGGCACTTTTATCACATGCAAGAATTATTATTATCATATCAAGAAGACTAACATAATTCTGACATGATGTCCGAGTGTGTGCTAACTCACAGAGTCAAAGAGTTAATTTGAAGCTGCCATCTTGTTGGTAGAGGGCCACACTGAACTCTAGTATTAGTTATCTATCATGGGCTCCTTTAACTGTTCTAATCTGTGTTTTGGAAGAGAAGTCCCACCCAGATCTAGATTTATTGTAGCATTTTGGTAAACTGTTGAATTCATTTCCATACTTGCAGCTGCTTTTCTCTAGTTCTTAAATTAATTAATAATAATAATCCTTGCATTTGATATAGCATTTTTCACGTCTCATCGACGTCTCAAAGTGCTTCACAGAATGTACTCTAAATATGTGCCAGTTACAAAGCAGTTGACAAATATCCTTTTGTTTTGTTGACTATGTTTTGTGGCGAAACGCAGCAGCTAATTGTGCACAGCAGTGTCCCACAAACAGTCGTGGGTTGAAATGACGAATTTTTATTATTGTGTTTTTTTTGGACGGATTATTATTGGGCGTTTGGAGTAAGGTAACTTGCCCAAGGTTTTGCCCTGATCTGCTTGGATTCGAACACAGGTCTCACGCTTGTAAGGCAAGTGCTCTAACCACTGAGCTACAGGAGCTCCACTAAGACTATAATTGAGAAATTGCACAACTCTGGATGCTTTCAACTGCTGTCACTCTAGACGCAGGTGGAATTTCTATCCACTTGTATGTTGGGATGTCATCCTGAAGTGAAAGGTGCTATACAAGTGTAATTTTGTTGTTGTTAGTAGATTGAAGCCTGCTCATGCAGTATAAAGGAATAAACTTAAAACCGTCCAATACAGTGAACATTGAGCCTTTCCTTTTGTTTTACAGATCACCTGCTTCAGCCTTCAGGAAATTATCAATTATTTTATAAAGGAGACCAATGGATGTTTGAAACCGTATCTCCACCCCGAGGTTTACGCAAACAGAATTGGTGTGTTTGTACATCTGTACTGTAGATGCTTAAGTATCTGTGTTTAAAATCTGACAGTTTTGGTTCCCATTATCTTTTGGATAAGCGATACTATTTTAATGAATAATGATGTAACCTGGCTTTTTATCCAGATGTAAACAAACAGAAATATTTAAACAGGAAGCAAAACATACAAGTGCTTTTTGTTTAGGACTCTTCCTGCAAAACATGTGACTGACATGTCCTCAAGAATTTCAAAGCTTCTTCCTCCAAATTTGTAAGCAGAGTTATTCCACAGTGATTCTTGTATTGATGAATAGGCCAAGGACAAGGTTTTGGCCCAAACTCACCCGACTGATAAATCTGTAGTGTTTGGTTGGGGAGAGTGTGGTTGTGTTAGCTGAAACATTGTAAACTTTGCACTTGTATTACAAAATGTGCCCATTGTTTGCTTTTTGTCTTTGTTCTCGATGCAGATGCACAAAGTGAAAACCCCGAAGGAGAACACAACCACGTGCCTCACGCAAGAGTGGCTTCATTTCAGTGTATTCCAGAACCACAAAGAAAACTGTCACTGCTGCAATCCAATTCCCGAGGAGCCAAACACAAATTAGAACCAAGATATGTAGTGACTGGATCAAGCCAACAGCTGTTAAAACAGGGTATAGCTTGTTCAGCGGTTTATTAATTATGTGCCAGTTACAAAGCAGTTGACATAATAACAATCCTTTCTTTTAATATAGCACCTATGACGTTACAACTTTGCAAAGTGCTTTATAAGTAATACAATCAAGTGTAATTACATTGAGTAATACAGCACAGAAACAGGCCATTCAGCTCAACTAATCTGTGCCAGTGCTTATTTTCCACGTGAAATTTCCATCCCTCCTATTTTTCTCTCTTGTTCCATTCTCCTTCATTCTCCTTCCTCAAATACATTGGTGCATTTTGGATCAACCACAGTCTCTGGCAATGAGTTCCGTACTCTTACCAATTTCTGAGTGAAAAAATCCTCCTAAAACTGTCTAATATCTAAGCACGGATGCTTACCTAATGTCCGAGCTTTGTGCCATCTCCCCTCGATGTCTGAGCCAGTTACAATCTCCTGCTTAATGTCTGTTGTACAATCTCCTGTGTAATGTCCAAGCCATGAACATGTAGCAATAATAATGTTTCATTGTCGTGTACAAATTCCTGTCTAATAGTGAACTGTTTGCACCATTATGAACATTCTATCAAAAATGGTTTATTTGCTGACAAAACCCTGAAAGTATCTGAATATGTCTATTTATCTCTGTAGCACCAGCACATCCTACAGCACCACAGGAGAAAGAAGCTGAACCCAGTTATATGAATGATGAATGTATGAATTACAATCTTTGTTTCTCATATTAATATTCATGGAATATGGAGGAAAGATAATTGAATCCATTTTTTAAGTTGAAATATCACAAAAAATTATCCTGAGCAGCTTGAACCACATGATCCCTTGTTACTTTAATACAGTCTGATGTGTTATTCACTGGTCACTGCAATGATTGGAAAAGGCTAATGTTGAAACGATGGGATATTACAGAAGTTCATGATATTTTAAATGGAATTGAGGAAGTAAACTCATAACAATACACCAAGACAACTAGGGTTGAGATTTACCAGAAATTATTTCTTTACCCAGAGGGTAATTCATAACTAGAACAAATCATCAGGACAGAATGTTTAGAGGCCACAAAGCTGGACTCATTTAGAAAGCAGCTTAATGCTGTGATGAGGGAACTCTGATAGCGTGGGTATTGTCGAGGGATGGGATGAGATCAAATAGGCTGAAGACCTGTAACGTAGTGGTTAGTGTGCTCACCTTGCAAACAAGAGGACCTGGGTTCGATTCTTCGGCAGGCAAAACCCAGGCAAGTTTCCTTGTTCCTCGCGCCAGTTTACCAGTCAGTAGGAACCCAGTTGTTAAGTCAATTGGAAGATTGAATTCCAGGGGTTTGGATAATAATAATATTGATAATTTGGTCACTCAATCCACAATTGTTTACATGAAAAGGTTACAGGTTAATGTGGTGTGGAATTAATAGCACTGCTGTGTGCCATTGGCAGCTGCGTTTCGCCCACAAATTATTCAGACAATTCACTTTACAATATATTCTGTGTTGCGCTTTGCGACATCTCATCAATATAAGGCGCTAAATCAAATGGAACTATTCTTCTTATTATTATAGGCTGAAGGGCCTTCTTCACCCAAATCTCTCTTGTGATCCTCAGTCTTAAACAGTATTAATTCCTGTCTGACACAATTTTTGTGGAAATATTCATATTACTGTACTTTAGAAATTTACCTGTCTTTCTTTATTTCAGTTCTTGGTAAGATCAACAAGATGAATTTGATAGGCAAGTTGGCAAACTAACTTCTTGTGTTTGATTTGACCATGATTGGCAGACGAATTTTGAAAGTAACTTGAGCTTATCTTTTCCTTTTATACAGATAACAAGCCCCCCAATCGAACTGCTCCCCAACCATGGACTCGAAATCAGTTTACTGGAGGTACTCAATGATTTTATACCATGTGTTTAGAATATTTGTCGCCCAAATGTTTCCTGTGCAGTGCCTTGGGACGTCCTCCCGACGTGAAAGGCGCTTTATAAGTGTAATTTGTTGTTGTTGTTGATACATGCAGAAAAGAGAATCCAAATCATATTGAGAGTTCCAAACATATATGCTCCCAAAACACGAGACATTTCCCCATGTTTAGGATGTAATGTATGCGTTCTTTCTTTTTAAATATTGTACTTAATTACTGGGTGTATTAGCTACGGTTTGGCAGGCGCCAAAGTTTGGGGACCTGTTGATTCAACCAGCGAAAACCTTGCACATTGTTGGTCTGACTGGGTAACAAAATCTTGGAAAGTGCCAGTAAAATGCTATTTATTTTCTTGTCTGTTTTGTAGATGGAGGTGATTCTGGTGAACTTATGCAGAAGCTGATGAAGAGAAGACAACTGCTTTCAGACAACGATTAACCCATTGCATTGCAAGGGCTCAAGTCACATTAAGAACACCATCCATTGTGCCACTCACTCTCACACGCACCACTGACCCTTTGAACGAGATAAACAGGGAGGGGAGAAGATGGAAACCAAAACAAGCATGCAGAGCATCTACCTATTCCTATTTCCATAGTAGTTAGGCAATGTGGAGATATTACAGGAGCAGGTTCATTTGCTGGACGGCCATCGATTTATTGACGTATTTCCAAATGTTTCCATAAGTTGTGTAGAAGTGGGTCTCGTTATTTTTAATCATTAATTGAGTCTTAAGGGTTAAACAAACCTCAACATGAAATGCTCTTGAAACTAGAGAGTCAGTTAAACCCAGGTAATTAATATATTTATAATAACATAATAATTAAAATAGTACCCTGGGATCTTTAACATCCACCTAAACATCTCATCCAAAGGCATCTCTAACAATGCAAAGCACCTCCAGACCTCTATTATTAAATCTCGAAATGGAGCTTGAGCCCATGAGTAACAATGGGATTGAATCTGGATCACCCTGTGGGGGATGAGTAACTGAACAAAAGTGCCATGGGAACGATTACATGGTGAACGCGGTGTGGAATTAGGTTAGGTGGCAGGTCAGGGGGCAGGCACATCAATGCTTTCAAATAAACCTTCGTTCTCTGCCGTTGGTGCAAACACATTACTTTGTCATAGATTGGACTTTCAGATTAGAAGGCTGTCAGTCACAGATCAAACTAAAGGAAGACCCCGCTTAACGTCACCTTGGTTAATGTTATTCTGTTATTACGTTGCTGATACATTGGGAACATATATTCATTTAACATTGCGACGCTCGCTATTACGTCGTTTGCCAGCGGGTGGAAAGGGGGCCTGACGGAGCTAGGACCTGGGAGTGAGCCAGGCCGGCAACGAGTGAGTGAGTCAACCAGCAGGGAGTGAGACTGGCAGTGAGTGAGAGCCGGGCAGGCAGTTAGGGAGCGAGTGAATGAGCCGAGCAGGCAGACAGGGAGCGAGTGAGTGAGTGAGTGAGCCGGGCAGGCAGTCAGGGGTATAATGTTTTGTTTTAGAAAATTCTGATGAAAAGTGTCCAAAAGAACCTAACTCCAGTTTTTAACATTCATTCTTATGGGAAAAATGTATTCGTTTAATGTCGTTTCGCATAAAGTCGCACTTTGTAAAAACCAAACTACCACACTAAGCAGGGTTTACCAGTATATCAGATATTCCAATGAGCTAGCTTGGTAGATTCGCTTCACTGGTATTGCTCTTTGCTTTTAAAGATGTTTCTCTACAATTCTGTTCTGCAATAAGTTGCAATTCAGATTACTGACATATGATTAGGTGATCCCAGGATCTCAATTCTTGATTTTTTTTTTGCTTATCCCATTATTGCATTATTTTACCAGTTAATTGAGGTTTTATTTAGCTAATTATTCTTTCCCCTGAAGTCTTCATTTCAACACTTACCATTCCCTTGTCTACCAGTGGTGATCACGAGGTTTATAGCACTGCCTGCCTCATCCAAATCACCCTCATCAGTCATATGCCTGGGTAACGAGTGAAAGTACTTAATTGAACCTTTCTGTAGTGGAATAGACCTAATCACGCACTGACATTTTAATATGCTATTGATCACTGCTGCACTCAATTAGGATTACATTTCTAATTTTGATTAGTCCAAGCACACGAATAATATAAATATTTTGATTGTATGCAATGACACGACTAGCTACAGCTTGATAGTATTTTATTACAAAGTGCTATATTACCCGCAACCTTCTGCAGTTTAGCTTTACATGAAAACACATTTGTAATGTCACTTGTGGAAACAGAACTATTAAAATAGCCTAATAGTCTTTGGATGAGGTTCTGTCTGCCTGTTCAGGTGGATAATAAAGATCCTATGGCACTATTCGAAAAGTGAAGGTTTCTTCTGGTATCCTGGGTAACAAATTCCCCAAGTAAAATAGTCACTGTGACTATTTGTGATATATTGTTGTACACAACATGGCTGCCAACCTGGACAACAATCCACTTTACACTATATTCTGTGCTGTGAAGTGCTTTGAGATGTCAAAATGACTTTTTAAGGCGCTATATCAAATACAAGGATATCATTAAAATAATATTGGATCTTTTGGAAGCTGAATCATGTCTTTAATTAGTGTATGATAGGATTATATCAATGAAGAAATACAATTTTAAATTGAGAGCTCAGTCATGGCATGTACAAGTATATGCTTGTCGTGGGTGTCTGTATTATTGCTCTGTAAAATAACTTGAGGGAGGGGGGAGTTCCACACATCTGCAAACTCCAGCTACTTGACAGCCGTAGCTTGATTTAAACCAATTCTCAAGTGCCACAATATCTAATACAGCACAAGGGTGTAAATGTCACAAACTCAGTTTCCACTTTACAACCAATTGCAGTAATAGCAAAGACCTGTTGGTGGCATTATTGAACTTCCAAATGTATCCAGATCACCACCAACAAACATTTATTTCTTACTGCAGCATCTGTACCATTTTCACAACTGCATAAAATATCCGAATGACATTAAACAGGATTCTGTTGATAGAATTGCTTGAAACAAATTAAATGAAGTTCAGTGGCTTAGTGGTTAGAGCACTCGCCTTACAAGAGAGAGACCTGGGTTCAATTCAAGACAGGGCAAAACCATGGGCAAATTTCCTTACTCCGCACGCCTAATAATAATCCCTCCAAAAAAAAACAATAAAAAATTGGTCCTTTAAATCTACGACTGTTTGTGGAACACTGCTGTGTGCAATTGGCTGCCGCGTTTCACCCACACATATACTGTACAGTCAATTCACTTTACGGTATATTCTGTGAAGCACTTTGAGACGTCTAGAAAATGTGAAAAGCGCTATATCAAAAGCAAGGATTATTATTATCATTAAATGTTGGCAGAATACTCAAAGCAAAGACCAAACATGGATTGAAATAACAATTGTCTTACTTGAAATTGTAGCAAACACTGCATTGAAGGATCAGCCTAGTAGCTGATGAGCTGGGTCAATAGAAAATCATGGAGATATTTTCTAAAAATTGTGGGGCACTTGACAAATTTTGCGGGAAATTGCAGAGTTGATCGGTGCTATTGAGACGTATTTTATGAAACAACAGTTTAAAACTATAATAATAATCCTTGCATTTGATAGTGCGCTTTTCACGCCTTATCGATGTCTCAAAGCGCTTCACAGAATATATTGTAAAGTAAATTGACTGTACATTTTGTGGCATATATTTCCTGAACATGTAGTTATGTTTAAAATAATAATAATATTTTAATTTGAATAGTTAGAGCGTCTCACTGCGAGATTCATGGTAGGACTCGGTTTCAGCCGCTTCCGTGATCCCACACATGCGCCAAGGCCACTCCACCTACAATAGCAAAATCGAGCAAACAACAGAGACCTGGGGCTCAGCACACTGTGTGTACACAGGTTTGTTGTGGAGGTGGGTGTTTGTTATGGAGCAAGGCTTTTGTAGTGGATTCCATGGAAAAAGTACAGCCACACTTTTCTATGTGAGGCTTAATTCACTATCTTCTGAACCAGAGATCAGAGGGATGCCAATTGAGCCAACATAACACATCGTCTCAGCTATTTGTCTAGCGATAAGGTTTTACCAGTTTTTAAAAAATCTTTCCAATTAAAAATGAAAGGCTTGTATATGATTATGATTCTTGATATTTTGAGTGAAGCCATACCAATTTAAGAACAACAACAACAAAATTACACTTATTCACGTCAGGAGGATATCCCAAGGAGCTGGACAGTCACGGTTTCAGATCTGAGCTGGTGACAGACTGAGCTGGGAACAGAGCAAGACAGAGCGACTGCGGGATACAGTTGGGGAGAGTGGCTAAAGGCTCGCCCGCCAATGGTGGGGTGGGTGGGTCAGGAAATGTGCAGCAGGCCAGAGCCTACTGAGCGGAGGGGGCGGGCAGGTTGGTAGGAAGGTCAAGGATGTAGGGTCCAGCGAGGCCGTGGTGGGCTTTGAGTGTGAGGATCAGGATCTTGAATTGGATCCTCTGGGTGATGGGAGCCAATGGAGGAGATGGGATCACGGAGCTTGGAGCGGTGGAGGACACGGGGTGCATTTCTGAATCAGTTCTGAATCATCTGCAACCTGTGGAGGGAGGAATTGGAAAGGCCGACAAGCAGGGCTTTGCAAAGGCATGAATGAGGGGATAAAGGGATTCATGAGGGAGTGCTAAAAGTGATCCTTGCTTTTAATTAAGTGTTTATCATGTCGTCAATATATCTTAAAATGCTTTATTGGATTTACTGCAGTTAGTGATTTTGTGTAGGCAAACAGCATCCAATTTTCTCACATCAAACATCCCACAAACAGCCAACTCCCTTCTCTTTTCGCATAGTATTGTGGGATATTTAACATTCACTTGAACAAGTAATCGAACTGCTTTAATGTCTCAACTGAAGGATGGTACCTCCAATAATTCAAAACTCCCCAGGACTGCAATGAGCTAAAAATCCTGATATAGGGCTTGATCCCACAATCTTCTGGCTGAGAGGCATGAGTTCTACCAACTGACCCAGGCTGACACCTCGACATCAATAATAATAAATATAATAATCCTTGCATTTAATATAGGTTTTTTTTTAGATGTGTCAAAGAGCTTCACAGAATATTCCGTAAAGTGAATTAACTGTATATTTGTCGGCGAAACGCAGCAGCCAATTGTGCACAATAGTCATTTAGATTTAAAATATTGCGCTAGTTTTAAATGGAAACCTGGTCCACACGTCTTTGTAGTTGAGCAGCAACACCACAACATATATAAGAATAGCTCATTCATATCATTTTATTTTCTCATCAATTACATTTCCAGTTCACAGTGCTAGGTTTCACCTGAGTGAAAGTCTAGATAAAGCACTCCACAAGTCTCCAGATTTCTGTATAACATAAAAGTGAATTCATGATCCTACATCATTTGGACAACAGTAGATGGATTTCCAATCATGCTTGCAAACACGCATTGTAACTCGGGAGATCATAGAAAACCAGGATTTTAAGGTTACTTTTCTCAAATCTAAGAATGCTGAGTGAGCGGATTGGTGACTTAAAATTTATCGACAATTGTCATTTTAAGTTTGTACTATAGTTCGCTGAATCATCCTCCAAACATATCAACATAGCAGTACTATATTTAACATCGAGATTTGTTTTAACAAAAATAAAAATTGAAGCTAAAATAATCGGTTTGTTTGGTTGCATTATTTACAAAGAACAAAACATAAATGCAAATATCAAAGATGTACAAATAGTTCTGGTGTCCTTAATGTAAAATTACAGTTACTAGTACTGAAAATCAGTGTTTTGCAAACATTGGAGTACAGGAATTCAATAGTAAACTTGGCAAGATAAACTGGACTGATCAACACAATATCTCACACACAGACCCTACAGACTTTAGGTTGTTCAAATCATGATTATTTTAGCTGACCTGGGACTTCTTTCTCTTGAACCAACAGTGAAGAGAGGAAGGACTTCAGTAAGATATTTAAGAATGTGAAGAGTTTGGAAATTTCGGTTTCATATACGTTTTGTTTGGCGTACAAAATGGAAGGACGAGAGATTTTATTCATTGGAATAAAATAGAGTAGGAAATGTGTAACAGCTGTTTTGATACAAAATCTGTGACATGAACTACCAAAAGATATGGAACAAAAAAAATATAAAAAGGTGTCAAATGGAACTAGACTTTTTTTTTGCCAAATAAAAGGATTCAATTTTATCGGATTTAGAGATAAATGCATCAAACAAGACATATGAGAACTTGAAAGGACAGACTAGATGGTCACCTAAATGTGTAGACAAAATGTGAAGTGAATGTGATTGTACAAGATGTAGGAGGAACACTGCAGAATCTGCTCTATATCCCAATCGGTCATAATCTTGAAATGATGCCTGGGGAACAGCTTTTAAAACAAATCATGCTGTGTAAGAACCAAACAATAACATCCGAGCATCTCAAAAATGTGCAAATAAAATGCAAAATAAAAAAAAGCAATACTTTCCAAATAGTTTTTTTAAAAAAACACAGCTAATTGTGGTCTTCAGTGCACATTACAACCCCAGTGAATGTTAAAAATAGATGTCAGACTGGATATGCCTGAAACTTTACAGAACTAATGCAAAGGGGAAATAAAGTTAAAATCCCACGTTGTGTTTAATTTAGGTATTACCTAGATTTTCTTTATATAGCCCATTCCTTCCAAAAGGTGCTAATTCTTAAGCGTATGTGTATTCCAGGTAGATCAATCTTCTGAACCAGTTTCAATATGGGTGACTTAATCCTGCTCTCACCCCAAACATCCACACACGCAAATGCTTACATTTGTGTATATATAAAAAATATGAGATAGTGATCAGGAACAGGAAACCTAGTTGTTTTCGTCTTCCCATGACAAAGGCCCCAGAGGCCATTGTAGCACATCTCACTCCCCACGACTCCCAGCACGCCCTGACCAACAAACTAATGTTAGCTACTTGCAAAGACCGAGGAGTATGTCTGACACTTAAGACTCTAAAAGTGGGATTTGGAGATACCTCTTATGGAAACTTGTGCTCGGAGTAGAATTGAGCAGATCAGCCCATTGCCAAATAGTACATAGAAGTTATGCTAAACAGTTCAAGCTTTATGTGTTCAATGCAAGGCAGCATGAAACTTCATTTTCAAATGAACACTAAACAATACACTCACATTCAAGCAGTGGGGGGAGGGGGGTGGGGTGGTCTGTACAGAAGATAGCTCTTCTGTAATCAGATTTTCTGGCTTGTATCACCACACCACATGCGGGATGTCATTTCAAAACACGGATTTTATTGTCGCTATTAAGGCAGCCTGCATAGTGACTATGCAGGAGATTAGAGAGGCATTTACATGAAAGCAGAACAATTAAGCAAATTAAGTAAGTGGTCCTCCACGGCTATTTCAGTGGTACAAGCTGCAACATTGAGAGGAAGAGTGGGATCGCTCAGTTGTTTTCAGGTCTGAAATAGTACCTGACTGGCGGACCCGGCAAATCCTCATCGCCATCTGATAAAGGCGCAAACGACACAGTCAAGTCAACGTATTTCCTGTCTGACGTGGGTTTCACTAACTTCTGCATTCTGTGGAGGGATGGAAATGAATGCAAAAGTGGAATAGAATATATTTTTTAAAAATCCCTTCTCAACAATTGCAGTCATTTTTTTTTACTTCCCTCGTTTGACATTTACTTACGTTAGTTTCAGACGCTTTGTATGTCCTGGCATGACTGGTACATAAAGCATCTTCACTCCATGCACCACCATTGTGAGTTCAATGCTGTATGTTTCCTAGGGGTAAAAAAGTAGGTTATTAAATTTTAATCAAGTATTCTTGCCTATCAGACCTGCTCTTTCTTACCCAAAGAGCAGATGCTTAGAAGAACCTGACAAAGCTAAGCAGGTACTTGGTCTATACCAGGATTCCACAGGAAATAACCAGCTGGTCTGTTACCTTCGCACATAATAAGCAACAAATGATTGAGTGGGATTTTCATCTTGCTCAGATTGTTAGCCCTAGTAATAGGACCACCTGCTGTAAAGTTCAAGGAGCCTTCCTACTCAGTTATCAGTAAATTTCAATAAATGGTATTAAGATTGGTTCGGTGACCATCGTCTATATATAGCAATGTGATAGATTAATGCCACTTTGAAGATACTACTGAATGTAGCTAAGCAATAGAATGGCACTGTTGTCAGACAAGACAACAACGAGTGCAGAGAATGCACTGACTACTCCAGTGTAAATACAACTGAAGATCTGATTCCACAAGGTTGCTCTTATTATTCCCCACATCCTAGTTGTAGCCCAATGATTTTTTCCAGGATTCAGAAAAATGGAAAGTGCACGCAATGTAAACAATATTAAGGTTATGCTAACTCTGCCCACTTGAATGGCTGAAAACATAAATACTGCACTGGATGTTGCCCCCAAATTAATATCGGGATGTAAGTGATTGCAAGTAAATTGATACAAGTTACATATTCATAAAATAATGTACACATTTCTTACTTTTACAGCCTTTATGAAGTCTAGTAACGTAAAGTCTTCTCTTCCGTAAATGGTCCACCTATCCCAGATTGTAAATGAGATCTCATTCCTGTTCCAAAAAACAAAAATATTTACTAAATGAAACTTGTTTTTGACCACCTGATTTTGTAGCAATTTGTGATAAATTTGCTTCAATTGATGGGTTGTACAGTTTTAAAATGATTGTCTTTTCCAGGAAAACAGAATGAAATTTCAACCCATAGTATAGACGGGCAGGTCAGTTATAGAATCAAAGATAAAGCAATACAGGACCATTATGGTAGTGCCAACTACTGTACCGGAGCAAAATACTATTTAGTAAATTGTCTGTTACCTTCTTAAACTTTGTTCCTCTTCAAATTGTTTCCAATTCTCCTTTAAAGGTTCTTATGGCCTCAATCTCAATAAGCACATGTGGAAACTTATTCCATATTCTGACAATCATCTGCAGGAAAACATTTTTCCTTATCTCCCCTTTTGCTTTTAGCAATGATCCTAAAATTAGGATTACTGCACTTATGGAAACAAATTGGAGTTTCATTGCCCTTGAATAGCTTGTCTGGACATTCGTTTTGGATGGAAACAAATAACATGTTTTAAGGTGCCAGCAATTTATGATGTAATGCGAGGAAGGATTATGAACACATATTTTATTTTTCTTTACCTTACTTGAATCTTTTTTACTTCGGCTGGTTCAGTGAACACGATAACAGGAATAGCAAGGTTAAAGAAACAGTTTCTGTAGGCTTCAAACGGATGGCCTCCAGCAACCTTGATTAACTCCAGAGCAACCTGGCAAACAAAGTTGAAGGAATGAAAGTGCAACTTATGACTGAAGAGCATGGTTACTGGGGGACGGGGAAATAATATTCCATATTAGATTAGTGAAGGCAAATTTTGCAGTTATCTGGATAACCGTCAAACTGATCTTCTGGAGCTATGTTCAGGAATGAAACCCTTGCTGGGTGCCTTCTTTGCCACAATAAATAGATTGGAACTTTAGGGAACTGCAATAAAGTCCTGATAACTCGTCGCTCCAAGGGAAAGGGGCCAGTGACGAGTTATCCAGAGTCCCGAGTTAGGCATATCTATAACTATATAAATAAATATGGTTGGAATATTGACAGCATGATGTCTTAAGTGGTAGGGACAAGTTTAGCCAGGGTTGAATTATCAAAAATTTACTGTACAAGCCATGTTGGGAATTGCTGTGGAGTTCAACTAGGTTGTGATAACACACAAGTTTTAAATTTGCTTTTATCTTCAGTTCACAAAATCATTAAAAGGTAGAAAAAAAATAGAGCAGAGCTTACAATTTGGCTTTAAACACAGCAAAACACATTTTTTGTCGTATGGGAACTGGGAGGATGAAGAATAGTGGAAGTTCCTACCAGTCCGGAAACGGCAGCAGTAGCTGTTGCGATGGCGGGAATGATCCTTCCAGCGATCCTCTTAGTCTTTAATCTATCTGCTGTCTCTATGCTGTACATGTTTGCACGTAGATTAGACCCAGCTGTGATGAAGTCTATGTGCCCGTTCCTGTCATCGTCTTTCTCGAATGTGATCGGCATCATAATTAGGTGATCTATCACAAGGAAACCAAACGTCCATTCATTGATTCAATCCCATTTGCAAATGTATAACATGGAATTATGGCATTCACTCTCTCTTCTCAGAGCTATTTTCCCTCTCTTGAAAGTGATAATTTTCACTGGTGCACAGATATCACAGAACCTTGCTCGAATGACTATTGGTCAAACTTAATTCTGGACAGCGCATATAGCCAGGCTATGATTGTAGAGAAATTATAGTAAACTCAAACCTGTCCTCAACGAATGTGCACACAAACATGCAGACATGACAGGCATGTGGACAAGATACACATACATTGGACAGTCTTTTGGAGTGGGAAACTGAGTGATTTTCTCTCCCTGGCCCAAGAACAGTGAGATAACATCTTATCCCACCACTATTCCAGTTGAACATTCAGTCACTATGCCCCTAAACTCTGGAACACTCTTCTTCAATTCCTCCGCCTTGCCCCTCCCTCCCGCTTTTCAAATCCCGCCTGAAAACAATTCTCTTCCGACCGTGCTTACGGCCACTTCCCCACAAACCCTCCACCCCTACTATTGTTAAGCGCTCTGACATGCTACCTGGAGTGAAGGGTGCTATATAAGTGCAAGTCGTTGTTGTTCCAACTTTATTTACCAATAAAGTATCTGACTTATGGTGGTGAACAGGTACATATTCACACACAGGGAAGAAGTCATCAAATCTGAAACTGACATACCTTTGGTTGCAATTCCTGTGGATATGGCTTTGCTCAATAAGTCGATGGCTACTCGCTCCTCTTCGCTGCTTACTATTAATTTTGATTGGTCAGATTTCTTTATATTTTCATCCGTTACTATTTGCTATCAACAAAAGAACAAATCATAATTTGAACAAGAAGCTTTCATCTCCCCCTCCTGCCTCCCCATCAATGCATTGTTTATAGCTTGTGTCATTATAATACAGACAAGGGCCAAAACGTATCTCTCAGAAGGCCTGCTATTCATCTGTTCTGGACCTCTGTGGCTGGTACTCAGTACTGTTCTCTCTTTTGGTCTTGAAAGAAGGAAGGTGTTAATTATTTTCACTCTCTGCGCTGCATCCTCCCAACCGTCAACTCCCGCTGCTGCCCTGGGAGGATGTTCACCAGGGAGGGAGGGAGGGAGGGAGGTGTTGCAGCCTGTGGGCTTCCAGTTGGTCCACGCTGCCTAAGCAGAGCATTGCATTAACAATATTCTATTTGAGAGCCAACAACAAGTGAATAGCCTTATGTTTTCTTTAGAAAACAAAAGCTTTAAGGTAACCTAATTGCAGTTCAAGATCATGAAAGGAATTGACAAAGTTGATCCAGGCAAAAGAAAAACCGAGGTATAGGCTAACAGCTATCCAGAAATTACGGGGAGTACGATTTCCAAAAATGTTGAACAGCACACTCATGCAAAGCAATAAAATATGCACAAAATAATTCTAATTTGAGTTCATTAGTTGGAATATGGAGAAAGTTAGTAGAGATAAGACACACATCCTTAAATACATGCTTATACTGTAAACAATGACAATATCCCATCTTCTTTTATAATTATATTTTTTTGCTACATGAGAACTGTACATCAGCCTGGATGTCAGCCTGGTTCTGTGCGAAGCACTCTCACCTCTATGAGTTAGAAAGTTGTGGGTTCCAGCCCACGTCAGTACTTTGAACTCACATAGTCTAAGCTGATATTCCAAAACAATGATGGGGATGACTGCACTGTTGTCAGATGAGATGTTAAACTGAGTCTCCACTCCCTGATCAGGTGGATGTTAAAGAACACAATTCAAAATATGAAGGGAGTTTCCTGACCAACAATAAATAATCAATTATTGTTTTTGGTGAGACATTGCTTTGTGCAAATTGGCTATCCATTTTCACCTATATACTGTACCCTCAATTATTTCCCCATGATAAGGTGAATGGTTGGATTATCATACATTGTTTCTTTCTCTATCTCATGAATGTGTTTGTTTGTTTGTCTTGAAAATCACTTTATTGTAAGTCTTTCTCTCCTCTCTCCCCCAGTTCCGGAGAGTACAAAGGTTAAAGTTAAAAAGTCTACAATGGAGAAAAAACATATTATTCCTGACGCAGGGATTTTTACTGCTATTGTTACATATTGCTTTACGGACCTAAGTGGTAATTGAATATGGATATCGCAAGGATAAAAGGATTCTGGGATAGTGACTGGGCAGATCTGAAAGAGGTTGATTTGTATAGATGGAATTAAAGGACTGAGTGAAATCTACATTGTATTTTGGGTTTAAATAACATTACAGCCATACAAGCAAATAGCAAACATTTAGCAAAATTAGTCAGTCTGTCCAAAAGAGCTGACGCACTTCATATTCTTCATTAAAAAATATATATTTAACTGTTGGACAATTTCACCAACTATAACTCCTTCAATAATAACAATTTACATTCATGTAGTATATGGTAGGATGCCTCAAAGTGCTTTTTGGTACGTGAATGGACAATGAATAAGGGGTGGAGGGAGGGGTTAGACTTGGTCGAAGTGGTAGTAGCAGATTATGTAACTGAGGGAGATCATGCAGGTAAGGGAAGGGGAGAAGGCTGAGTATAGAGCCCTGTTTTTCCCTCATGACTCCCAAGAAAGTTCTTGACTAATTTTTGACTTTTGTTGGGAGTACTGTTCAATGGACACTGGGCAACTTTCCCTTGGTATCAGGCAAATTATTCGAGTGTAAGGGGGACATTAAGAATTGAGTCTGATGCCATCTTCAGCCCAAGCCTATGATGCATGCTTGTATCATCAAATACTTTAGAGAAACCAGGAGTGGAAGGCTTGCTGATGTTTTCCTTCCTAATCCAGGGGCACAGAGGTTAATCCTCAGCTAGGATCACATAACAGCACATACTAGAAATCAGATTTAAGACCGTTCTGGTTGGTCTGTTTGGCCCAGAACTCTCTGACCTGTTGACAGAGATCAGAAAGGGTCATTTTTTAAAGTGATCAATGTCAACGACTTTCAAAACCGTCAGAAAGGCAACATCATATACTGTCATTTATGATTAGATAGCAGCTATTAAAACAAATTGTGTTCATTATTATTATTATGAGAATTAAACCATTAAACAAATATAAAGTAGTAATTTTGCTAGAAGCTTGAAATTGCACTAACTTAGAATCACTACATCTGAACTGTTGTGCCACAAAATCTATAATGGTAAATTTATTGCCTCTATGCTCATCTACTGAAAACCAGGAGCATAGCACAAATAAATCCCTTCGCTAGGCTTCTCATTCTGACTCAAGAATTCTTCTCCTAAAGAAATGTACATTTAAACTAAAATGTAGCCAGGCACCAAAGCAGTAAGTAACAGCTCTACTGGCCACAGGAACACTACAAGCACAGGACACAAAGAGGAAAAGGCTAAAAGCTGACAACTTACAGGTCCTGTAGATGTTGCTAGAGACAACTCCTTGGTAATGAAGAAAACTTTAACTAGTAAATCTCACCTCAAAAAAATACTAGTAAATCTTTCCTCAAAAATTTGTTTAATTAAAAAGGCAATGATAGTTAATATTTGAGAAGCGCTGAAGCACTGTTAAAAGTTGGTAAACTAAAAAAAAATAGGTTCACATGCAGTTCCTGTGTTTTTCACGTAAGGTGCCAAGCCAGTATTGTCCCAGCTTGGGTGCTAAGCCAATACAGTATTCTTAAACACTTTGGGACGTCCGCCAGACGTGAAAGGCCCCATGCAAATGTCAATTTGAATACTGTTTTATCCATTGCACTGGGTAAAAGTGTGGCTGACAATGCATTTAAAAGACAAATAAATGAACTATACATTTTAAAAATGAGACATCCCAGGCAGCGCCTTAACATACAGTCTTTAGACTAGAAATATACCACTGGATTTTAAACATAATTAAAAAGTGCTGGATGCACACTCCACCTCGTCAAACCAGCCAGGAACCTAGGCATCTTGTTCGACTCTCAACTATCCTTTCTCCTCCACATCCGTGCCATGACCGGCTCTGCCTTCCCCCACCTGCGCAACATTGCCCGACTTCGACACTGCCTCACCTCTCAGGCTGACGAAATCCTTATATATGCCTTCATTACAACCAGGCTCGACTATCTCAACAACTTGCTTGTCAGCCTTCCCAGCCCTTCCTGCAAAAGCTGCAGATCACTCAGAACTCTGCAGCTCGTGTCCTCTCCCGCATTGGATCTCATCACACCCACCCTCGCCCGCCTCCCCATCCCTCAGAGGATCGAATTCAAAATTCTCATCTTCAAGGCCCTCCATGGCCTTGTTGCCTTGTACCCTCTCTAACCTTCATCCTCCCTGGTCCCAACCCCTGCACTGGTCCTAATCCCTGGTTGTTTAGCCTCTAGGGACATCCTCGCAACGTGAAACCGGTTCACAAATGCAATTTTGTACTGTATTTGAACCACTAATCACAACAAATTGGCAATATATGCACATTATAAAGATTTTTAAAAATCACTGAACCATCCCATACTTCTGGTATTAAAAGCAGTGATGGTTGACGTGGGAATTATGTAGACAGGAAAGCTAATTATGAATTCAATGTGACTATGTACAAATTCTTATTCTGTAGTTTAAAATAGCATAGCAAATGCAGCCAAATTACCTCTCTACCTGCCACGGAGATGCACTGAGGACCAGTAGCTTTGGGTTTTTAGTTACTGTGCCACAATGAACAACATTAGAAAAAATGGGCAGTATAGTTGTCATTAACTTGTGACATTTGCAATGCATCGCAGTGTTAGAAAGTCAGAAAAGTTTTTTTTAAATAAGCCATTGAGCAAAAGGGTCGTTGGGCTGTTTTGCTGTGTGGCTTCTATTTTTATAGTTGTTCGCTTTCACCCTACATCTGTGACCTCCTAACCCTCTATCAACCTACCCGCCCCTCCGCTCTGCAGGTTCCGGCTTGCTCCACGACCCCTGACCTACCCGACCCACCATTGGCGGGCGAGCCTTCAGTCACTCTGCCCCCAACCTCTGGAACTCTATCCCGCAGTCCCTCTGCCTCGCCCCCACGATTAGCCGTCCTATGAATTAGTCCCCAATGTGCGCAAGTTTGTGAATTTATAGAGATTTAAAAATAAAACATAAGCTACAATAGTTTAAACAGAAAAGTTCACAGTTAACATCCAAGAGATCAGCTGTGTCAGGATAGAGTCGAGTGAAATACATGGGCGTCTCATATCATAACATTCACAACATCCAGGCTTGACTATGCAACTTCCTGCTTGTTGGCCTCTCCAACTCCTCCCTCCACAGACTGCAGATCATCCAGACCTCTGAAACCCGTGCGCTCTCCCAAACGAGGCTTTGTGACCATGTGAATCCCACCCTTGCCTGGCTTCCCATCACATAGAGGATACAGTTTAAGATCCTGGTCCTCACCTTCAAAGCCCTCCATGGCTTCGAACCCACCTATCACTGTGACCTCCTAACACCCTACCAACCTGTCCACTCACTCCACTTGGCGAGCTCTGGCCTGCTTCACATACCCCACCTCGCCTGCCTACCACTGCAACAAGCCTTCTGCCCCCACTCTCTGGAACTCTATCCCGCAGTCCCACCGCCTCATTCCTTCAGTTGCTTCCTTCAAGACCCACCTCAAGGCCCTCCTTTTTGATCGTGCTTTCGATTAACCTCCTTTCCCTCTCTACTCTCCCCAATTCCTACCCCCAGCTCTGGTACGAAATATTGTCTGTCCAGCGCCTTGGGATGTCCTCCCGACGTGAAAGGTGCTATACAAATATAATTTTGTTGTTGTTGTCTCCATAGATTGTTCTTTACAACAAACACATTAAGTGCGGTCTCAGCTACTTACTTTTTCAGATGGTGTGAATTCTGGAACCTTAACCTTGGATAGTATTTGGAAAATAGCTTCCTTGGACACATCCTGCAACAAGTCAGATTTTTTTAAAAAAAGGTTATAGTGATATAAATACTTTTCAGTGTACTGTTCACAATTTCTAATCCAGCAAAAAAACCACCCATTCCTTTATTTTCTTCCAAACGACAAACTGAATTTTTGCCCACACTGTTAAAATACCTTGTTAACAGCACATGCTTTTGTGAGATTGATTGAATTCTGGGTAGCAAACAGTTATAGGGAACAGCACAAAGCGGATGTAATCTGTTGAAAGCATTTCATCTGATGCATTGGTTGCTTATTTAGTGTGTAAGTGATTAAATGACCAAATCATTATTAGTTTTATTTATTTGAAGGGTTTATTACCTCCAGAAAGCGATCTTTGAATCAACTAACAACTGACTTACTGCTTGGTGAACAGAGCAACAACAACAACAATTTACATTTATATTGCGCCTTTCACGTCGGGAGGACGTCCCAAGGCGCTAAACAAGAGGCATGTGACCCGAGCTGGGAGGGGAGTGTTTGGGAAGGGGTGAAACACGAAGGAGCGGTAAAAGAGTTCGGGGTGGAACAAAAGGCACGATCGAAGAGGAAAGTCTTCAAATCGGCCTTGAAAGAGGAAAGGGAAGAGGCGAAACGGAGGGATTGAGGGATGGCATTCCATAAGGTGGGAGCGGAGAAACTGAAGGCCCGGCCTCCGATGGTGGGGCGGTTCGGGCGGGGGGCTTGGAGCAGTCCTGTTGAACGGAGGGTCCGGGTGGGCGTGTAGGGGGAGAGTAGATCGGTTAGGTAGGATGGGGCAAGGCCGTGTAAGGCCTTGTAGGTGAGGACGAGGATCTTAAATTCAATCCTCTGGAGGATGGGGAGCCAGTGGAGACGGGCGAGGGTGGGGGTTATGTGGTCACGGAGGCGGGTGCGGGATAGTACATGGGCTGCAGAGTTTTGGATGGCCTGCAGCCTATGAATGGAGGAACTGGGGAGGCCGACTAGGAGAGAATTTCCGTAATCCAGCCGTGAGGTGATGTACGCGTGCACGAGTGTTTCGGCAGCGCGGGGGGTAAAATAATTGCGGAGCCTGGCAATGTTGCGCAGATGGAAATAGGCGGTGCCGGTCAAGGCGTGGATGTGGAGGAGGAAGGAAAGTTTTTGATCGAACATGATGCCGAGGTTCCTGATTGGCTTTGTGAGGTGGAGAGTGCAGCCTTGGATGTTGAGGCTGGCAGCGCCCGATGTGCGGAGGCGCTGGCTTGAGCCAATCAGGAGGGCCTCGGTCTTATTCACGTTCAATTGCAAAAAGTTGTCCCTCGTCCACGATTCGATGTCGGACAGACATGCTGTCAGAACATCGATCATCTGGGGGTTGAGGGATGAGGCAGAAAGGTACAACTGGGTGTCATCCGCATACATGTGGAAATTTACCCCATGTCTGCGGATGACGTCGCCCAGGGGGAGTGTGTAAAGGGTGAAAAGAAGGGGACCGAGGACAGAGTCCTGAGGGACGCCGTGGGAAACTGTGCGGGGGTTTGAAGAAAAGCCATTGGAAGAAACAAAATGTAAACGATGGGTCAAATAAGAGTGGAACCATTCAAGGACTGTGCCTTGAAGGTTGAGGTGGGAGGAAAGACGTTGAAGGAGGATGGTGTGATCGACTGTGTCGAACGCAGCAGACAGGTCAAGGAGGACGAGGAGGCAGAGGGAGCCCTGGTCACAGGCGGTTAAGATGTCATTTGTGACCTTGACCAGGGCAGTTTCTGTGCTGTGGATAGGGCGGAAACCTGATTGGAGGGGTTCAAGAAGTGAGTGATTGAGTGAGCAGTCTGGAGTAAGGAAAACTTGCCTAAGGTTTTGCCCTGCCCGAATCGAACACAGGTTCTTTCACTTGCAAGGCGAATGCTCTAACCGATACACTACAAGCCTCCTACAGCATAGCCAAGTGTGTAAAACTGCAGCATTAGTCCGTACAGCCCAGAAAGCTTGACTGTTGAACATTAAGCTGATGTCAACAGTCAAGTGCTACAATTGGTCTCATTGATCTTGAATAAGGGAAGGGAAAATTAGCCAGTGGTGCATTCAGTAACTATACTGAGTGAGTATGAGCACTGATATATTGCAGTCAGGTAGTGTGAATTTGGACTCAAGCTCCCTTCCTCCCTCCCACCTTCACTCTCATTTGAGTACATTGAAACTTTTCAATATTTTAGATACAATCTGTGATCACTATGACACTATTCCTTGTACAGAAAGAAGGCGGTAAATTTTATGGTCATTCTTTATGGCCTTCATAACTTTGCAGAAATCTCTTCCAGTTAAAATGCCACTCATGCACGTACAAATCATAATCTTGGAACACATAAGGAATATGACAAATTTTGCCCCAAACTGACTCACTGAAATTATCACTGCCTGGCACACCCACTTACTCACCTTGGCACTATCTTCTGACATGAAAGGCACAATATGAATACAAATTGTTGTTGTGTATTAACCTTACTTGCATTTATTGGCTACATAAGAAATCTTTGAATAAATATCTGAATCCTACCTGTTCTTCATAAGGAACACTGTAAACTGCTGCAAAAAGTCTGGCTGCATTTAAGATAAAGTTGTAATGCCTAAAACAAACAAAAATTATGTTAAAATTCTAATTATACATTTATTCTGTGCTGTTAGATAACACAGAATATATAGTCATACCACCAAAGAACTCAGTGCGGTCTGAGGCCCATTTTTAAAATTCTGTAAGCATTCGATATCCACTCCAAAAGTCCATCTCTTCAGAGTGCATTCCCAAGAGTTGCTGTAATATACTTTTGGCAAATGAAATGAATCCCATTAACAAATATCTCAAATTAAACCTCATCAAAACCAATTTGTTAAGTGCCAGCTTGGCTCAGTTAGCAGAAATCTCGTCTCGAGTCAGAGGTTCTGGGTTTCAATGCCACTCGGGACTTCGAATTAACATAGTCCAATCAGTGTAGTGCTGGATACGCTCCTTATTGAGATGACTCATGTCCCATCTGTCTGATCGGGTGGACACTAAAGATCTCATGGCACTATTCAGAAGAGAGAATTTTTTTTCCTGGTATCCTGGCCAGCAATCCCCACAATGATGTGCACAAATTGGCTGCCGAATTTGCCTAGGAATCATAGTTACTAATTTTACAGTAAAATCCTGTGATACACATTGAGATGAGCCCCTGGCATGATAGATACTATATCAAATGCAAGGAGACTGATTTATTTAATATTAATTTAAATAACTTGTTTTGGGAGATGCAAATCAAAGCATTTCATGAAAAAATTCGATTCTCTCTTTGAGATCCTGGATTTCCTCATCCATTTTATTCAAACTAGAGAGCGAATGCTTGTTACGGCTGTAATCAAGTTTTCGAGTGAAAAATTCGCACATTTGTCTTTAAATTAGTATGAAACAAATAAGTGAAAAGCAATGAATTCAGCCATTGCAATTCTTCTAGCTGGTAAAATGGGCTGTACAGACCCTTTATTCAATGTTAATTTTTGCTGGAAATATAATAATAATCCTTCCATTTGATATAACACCTTCTCATGTCTTCGAGATATCTCAAAGCAATTCAGAGTATACTGTTGTAATAATAAAGGCTGTTGCAAATGAAGTCTGACAGGTTCTGCAATGCAACAGATCTTTTCCCAATTCTTCTCCAGGATGATCTTGGGCAAGGTTCTGGCTGGTTCCAGTATTTTCCCAGGTCTTTTCATGGAACCATATAATAAAGAAAATTTCTACATTATTAGACCCATTTAGTTCACAAATGTCTTCAATTACAAGATTTGGGTCTTGTTCACACAGGGGAAGGCCAGAGAATGTATTTTAAACAATTCATTAAATTCCAAAGTCTGGGACAGTTAAGGAACAGTCTAATAGATTTGCAGTTTCTGAGACCCAATGCTCTAAAAAGGCCACTAATACTGCACTGAAATGGCCTTGGGTTTACAGGGAATTTTACAACATGACACAAATTCAAAATCTGTATTGATAATTAACGTAAATAATTGTTTAAATTAATGTGTAGATTGACACACCTTTTGGAAAGGTAAAGATTCTATAGCACCATTTGCAATAGTTGGATTAGGCATGTAAAGCTATCATCTCTATTATCATCACCACATCATGCAGTCTTATTATAATGCACTTGAGCATGATTTTTGGATATAAAAATTGTTTATATCCAAAACAATGTAACCTTGGTAAGACATAACCCAGCACCAAGTACCAGTGGCTGCTATATAACATGGTCTATAAATAACCCTGTTAAATGTTACTGCGTGAAACCCATATGGGAGCCTTATATCTAAGAACTTCAGAGGCTACTCACAATGGATCATTTATGTCAAATAATATTGGAGATGGTGGTCTCTTTGGTGACTGCCAAAACAAACCTGTGAACACAAGAGTTTCACTAATGAATGCACTATATTTTAAACAACAACAAAATTAGAATTGTTTAGCGCCTTTCAGGTTGGGAGGACGTCCTAAGACGCTGCACAGTTGGTGTTTCCGACGCGAGCTGTGGTCAAGATTGGGAAGTATCTATGTAAGGGTGGTGGGGGGGGGGAATGAGGGGTGGCCAATGGTACAGTTGAAAAGGAGGGTCTTGAGGTGGGAAATGAAGGAGGCTAGGGAGGGGGCGAGACAGAGGGATTGTGGGATGGAATTCCAAACTTTGGGGGCAGAGTGGCCGAAGGCTCATCCAATGATGTGGGGCAGGTCAGTCAGGGGATGTGTAGCAGGATGGAGCCCGCTGAGTGGAGAGAACGGACAGGTTGGTAGGGGTTTAGGAAGTCGCAGAGGTAGGTTGGGGCAATTCCATGGAGGGCTTTGAAAGTGAGAACCAGAATCTTAGTAACAATAATCCTTGTATTTGAAATAGTGCTTTTCATATCTTATCGACATCTCAAAGCACTTCACAGAATATACTGTACTGTAAAGTGAATTGATTCTATATACGTGGGCAAAACGCAGCACAGCAGAGTGTCCCACAAACAATCGTGGATTGAAAATTACCAATTTTTATTATTGTGGTTTCTTGGGGGCGGATTATTATTAGGCATGTGGAGTAAGAAAACTTGCCCAAGGTTACGGCCTGATTTGCCTGGATTCGAACACGGGTCACACGCTTGAAAGGCGAGTGCTCTAACCACTGAGCTACATGAACTCACACTTGAATTGAAGTGGGGGTAGGCAGAGCGGGTCATGGGATAGATGTCAGGGAGAAAAGACAGTTGTGGATTGAACAAGACACCTAGGTTCCTGACTGCCTTAGTGAGGTGGAGTGTGCATCCATGGAGACTGATGTTGCCAGTGCCTGAGGTGCAAAAGCCCTGGTGCTGGTCAATCAACCAAGCAAGCCTGAAACAGCTCCAAGCCACTTTTAAATACATCTAAACACAGTAAAGTGCTTTATATCCACAGGTCATGTATTCAGTGATCTTCAGCAGGGCTGTGATCTCAGAGCTAAAGTCAGAAAATGAGCAGACAGAAAATCTTTAAATCTTGTTAACTATTTTGTGTCTATATTTAGCACCCGTTTAATGTAATGTCAGGATCTTTATCCTGAGTGTGTGTTTCAACATTCCTAAATAGGTACACTAATACAGGGTCAGAGAACCAGTGGAAGTGGTTATAGTGGCAGTGCTCCTGATGGAAGATGTTTCAGATATCACTTTATATCATCTGATATCTCTACTGTTTAAATATCTAGAATGTAGATATCGGGCTCTTTATTCAGTAGAGTGCTGACAGTAAAGAAGATTCTCGTTTTTGCAAAATTAAATGTTTTGAAGGTAACAAAACACATTTACTCTTCAAACACACAACTCCTAGGATCTGGGTGTATATTTTGAGTGGCAAATGCCAAAATTATATGTTGCTCTGGAGTCAGCTAAATTGGAGCTTCAAATAAATGCTCTTGAATACAACACAGATCTCATCCCAGCTTGAATACCTGGGAACTTTTCCAAAACAGTTCTCCTGTGAAGTAATCCTGGAGTTGTATTTTGTTTGTTTAAAAGTTAATGATATTTTAAATATTTCTGACAATGAGCTGACAGAAACAGGATACCCACCATCATCAAATCCAATGATGTGGAAATAAACATAGAATAACGCACAAACATTTCCAATCTGGATTCAGATCAATTAATTTAGCCTCACTAAAAAAACACAAAAATGCACTTACTTCCATCCTTCAACGTTGTATCAAGTGGAAATGAGTGTAGAAGCTGTACAGCCTGAAGAAAGAAAAACAAGATGTTATTTGCAGTTTGACATCAGTAGTGCCTCAATTGCCTTCCCACTCTGTTCGGTAGATAGCTGCCTACTCAAAACAACTGGTCGTCAAATGCCAATGAGATGAATGGGACGGAAATAAACCTCGAACAGTACATCTGAAATCAACTATGGTAGATGGAAAATATATTAATAATGGCAGCGTGATCAAAATTTTGACCATACATGAAAGCAAAGTGCAACAAGTAAGGCACTAGGTTAAAATGTGTTTATTTTTCAGTATACACTATATATTGAAGAAAAATCTAAATATGTTTCTTCAGGAAATAAGGAAACCACTTACTTATATTACTGATACATAGATTGTAAAAGACTGCAAGTGTCTTACCTTGTGATGGAAATATTTCTCAAACTTGGTTCTTGCCATCGACACACACTGTGGCCAGTGTCTAGGTCTTCTGATAAGTAACTTAATTGCTTGAAATGATCCTTCTAAACTCTCACCCTCTTGTATTCTCTAAAGAGCAAAAGTATAAATTAACTACTTTTCTGATGACCTCCTAACCTTGAACTCGATGCTTGATATGAATAGTCTGGTTCCTCAGTCAGATAGATGTGCCATACTCCAAGGCTTGGTGGCAGGGCTTGGTGGCAGGGCTTGGAGGACCACACCAGTCGCTGGGGAATGGGATTCCTCTAGTTCAGCATCCTTTCTCCTTGCAAATCACAGTTTAAGGGTACCCCTAGCTGGACAGGTTGGGGAAAGCTTGCCAAAGTTTACAATTGTATCCCAATGTACACTCTGGAGACAACAACCCCCCTACGCTCGTGCAAACCTGAATTAGGTAAACCGGATCTTTCCCTCCAGGGAGAGTGTATGCAATTATGAGACAAATGGAAATCATGCATAGGTGATCTATCAAGAACTTGGTTTGAAGTCTATTGGTGATGGGTTTCCATAAGTATCAGATATCTGGCTGACCAATATATAAATCAATGCTTTGTATTAAACACAACCACCATCGGAAGATGCACTTTTAGTCACTATGTCATGATGCTCTGGAAGACTCACCCTTAATCTCTCTGCCTTGTTCCCTCTCCTCCCCCTTTTCAAGTCCCATCTAAAACCCATCCTCTACGATTGTGCTCACGACCCCCCCCACCCAGACAGGCTCTGCCACTGTTAAGCACTCTGAGACGCTACTCTGTGTGGAGGGATCTATAAAAGTGCAAGTTGTTGTTGTGGAAATGTTAACCATCTACCACTTTTGCAAGTTGACCAACCTGTTGTCTCGTTTCCAGCATTTCTTATTTTTACACTGACTGCTGTATCACGGGTTAAACTAGCCAGCATGCAGTTAACAATATTGTGCATCAACTTATAATTAATTGAGGCATCTGATACAGCTTGCACTTCAAATACAACTGGAGTGTGTGTACTCTCACCTGTAGAACATTATCTGGTGATGGGTAACTTTGCCAGAACTTGTTGTACATTGAGGGTTTGTACGAAAAGGAGCTTTCAAACTAGAATGAAAAATGAGGGTTGGATTATATTTTGTTTCTGTATATCAAGTGAGCAGCATTTAGACAAACACAAAGTCACAAAGAAACTGCTAGGTGTTTCGCCCTATGCATACCTTATCTCTCGCCCATTGTATTGTGTGTTCAATCAACGCTGGGAAGGATTTTAGTGTGCAAAACGGTATCTCTTCCTCTGGAGGGTCTCGCTGCACAAAACCAACATCACATTAGTGAAACTTCGAACGTGACTAATACCAGTGCTTAGAGGAGGTTAAGGTGGATAGTGTAGCAGACACAAGCTTTAACAGTGCAATCTGCAGCACTTCTAAAGTTTGGCAATTGATTTAACAGAGTAATAACTGCAACCTGACTAAGCAAAATAGTTTAGCTGAACTATTAACTCAGTTGTAGAAGCCATAGCCAGATGCAATATGAATGTGGTTCACTTAGTTCTGCAATGAAAGAAATGCATAAAACGATTAAGATGCTGTTGGAATCAGTTCATAGTACTCTCCCGAGTCAGCATTGCTGTCTTTTAGGTGAGGCATTAAACTGAGTCGGCATATTCAAGTGAACCCTACCACACTTCGAAAACAAAAAGGAGTTTCTCCCGGTGTCCTGGCCAACATTCCTCCAATTTAACAGAATAGGATACATTGCAGTGCACACAGATGGCTACAATCTATATCTCATAGTGTGAAAATCTCTTGTACTTCTTCACTGCTCACTGTCGCACATTCGTGGATGTCTGGGAGTAGAGCATGTGAGTGTCACCATGAGCAACAAGGAAGTACATCAGGCTGGTCAGATGAGAAAAGGCAATTTAAAAAAATTCAAAGACTTGGAGAGTGGAATTTAACAAAATAAATAACCTCAGAGAATTAGTGTAAAAATATGCAGGATCCCAAGATCACAGTATTGTACTATCAATTATTCAAAGAAAGACACTAAGATATGGGATACATTGTTTCTTGACACTATACTGTTTTCAGCTATCACTTTCCTTGTACTTGTTTTCCTGAATTCCCATAAATTAATAGTGTGCTGTCAGGCTAGCTGGACCGTAATGCACTTACATGGCTATTGTAAGATTCAGTTAGGTTTGGTACTATGATCTCAGTGTGTCCTTTAGTTCCCATTGTTCCGGAGTCTAGAAGAGGGCATTGATTCGATACACATCGACTGAGGAAAAGGCAATAAGAAAATAGTCAGATCCTTAAAGAATTGGCAAATGCTCTGCCTAATACAGTAAAAGGCCTGTTTATCTGTGATCCGATCAACCATAACTTCCGTATAACCGGCACCTCAAAAAAACAGGTCTGTATTCGATTAACTGGAATTTATCCGGAAAAATGCATTATTTTTAAAAAATGTTTTTTGTGTTTTCGGTCGAATATCCAGCTCGCGTTTTAACCAGCATTGGCCAGGTCTCGAGGGTGGTGGATAAATGGGCTTTTACTGTAGTTATAGTGTGGGTTAGATATACAAATAGTTACAGCAAATCCACAGAATTTGAACAAAACAAACCTTGCACTGCTGTGATTTTTCTGTGAGTAAACAATGTCCCATTAAAATTTTTTAAAGAAGGATACAGATGATCGATCCCTTCATTTACCAACAAATGAAAAAGATCAAAGCAAATATCACTCTGCCTTTTCTGGGAGCTAGCTCTTGTCTAATTTGTTTGCACCTAAAGTTAGACTTACATTAGTAACTTCAAAAACAAAGGATTCGGTACACCTGACTTCCTCTAACAAAAGTGGCCAATGCTAGGCTGAAAAACTCCTTCATAAGAAGAATTTAATAAGTATCATCTGAACATAACTTAAGAGGTGACTTCAAACAGATGGAGTAATATTTTTGCTGCGGGGACTGGGGCAGGAGGGACAAAGGCACCATTTTCAGCTCATTCCCCCATAGACAATATTTGTGCCATGTATAGGGATGTGTGTATGTAGGTTTGATTTATTCAGGTGGGTATGAAAATTACTTAAACTATGAATTTCACATAGTGCCTCAAGTTACGTTTTGAAGGCAAATTCTGCTGAATCAGTGATCTGATAAAAGATGTTCTCCAGCCTAATTTTTCCATAACACCAGCACCACTTAACTCCAAATCCTTCGTACTTACGTGGGGGCTTAAGAGACCTTCTTGTCTCCAGTTGTCCCCAAATCACAATATCCCACCCGCCATGTATTTCCCAACCACATATTAAACAACCATTTGGTCCTTTAGTATGGGGGAAGGTAGGGATTCTCTCTCCAAGCTCTATTCCTTTGATAGCTTGGCTCAATTAGGATAATTCATGCCTCTGTGTCAGAAGGTTTTGCGTTCAAGATTGGAACTTGAGTTCAAAGGCTATCATTTGACTGACAATCTTTCTATATATTTAACCCCTCCTGCGCAAGAGGGATCGGCCTACTTGCCTGTCAACATATCTTCTAGCCTCCACATTGTCTAGTGCTGTGACCACAACGTCAAGACTGGTGTAAAAACTGTCATTGTAAATGTTCTCTGTAGATGGGCACACTTTGTTCAGGTGGGGATCAATCTTAAGATGGGGATTGATAAGCATGGTAGATAAGGCTGCCGTACAGCTCTTTGATTTCTATTAAAAAAAAATGGAGAATTCACCTTAGTAGAGACACAGTCAATACAGTAAAATCATGGGAAGCCTTCAGTTTTTCTGCTCCGATTCCATCCCCCAATCCCTCCGTCTCGTTTCTTCCCTTTCCTCTTTCAAGGCCGGCTTGAAGACTTTCCTCTTCGACCGTGCCTTTTGTTCCACCCCGAATTCTTCGACCTCCCCTACTTGTTTCACCCCTTCCCGTACACTCCCCTCCCAGCTCGGGTCACACGCCTCCTGTGCAGCGCCTTGGGATGTCCTCCCGACGTGAAAGGCACTTTATAAGTGTAATTTGTTGTTGTTGTTATTGGAAGCGCTTTCAGATGTTGCCTCGGCATGAAAGGCACTATTTCAAATGCAAGGATATTTCACAATGTGAACTGGCAGGCGTTTAATGTAATACGACAACAACAAAACAATAAAATTACATTTATAGAACGTCTTTCATGTCGGGAGGATGTCCCAAGGTGTGATCACCAAAAGTTATAATAGACAATTATTATTTTTGAAAGGATGGTCAAATAAATATAATGAAAATAATTGTTGTGCAAGAAGGTTGTCACACTTCTGTACCTGTATGTGTTGGGGCCTGAAAAGAAACTGACGATTTAGATTGGATTTTTCAATTAAATCAGGGTCTGTAACACTGATCTGCAAAAGAGAACCACATTTGATTAGATGTTAAAAAATTACATATTTAATACATATTTAATCCCTCCCTCTACGCAGGTGACCAAAATTCACAAACATACAGAAATAAATCCAGATGTCTGTAAGCAAACTGCTCAAATTACTGATATAGAAAAAGCAGGAGTTTGCATAGGGATTCACAAAAAGAAACTATAAAATCCAGATTGGGAGTACTATGTGGATGACTGAAGCACATAGTGCTTCATTAGGGGCTGAGAGGCATCCCACTCAGCTCCTGTTAACCTTGCAAGCCAAAGCCCTAATGGGTTGGGTGGTCCTAGCTCGACAAGCAACGGGAAAGCTTGCCAGACAGCAATATCAATGGCAAGCTATGCAGTTTTAGCTGGTTAGACTCCAGCAGTTACTCCAACTTACTCTCTAGTCACCCGAAGCCTTGGCTCGTGCCAACCTGAATGCAATAATTTCCAGAAAGCAGGATGTATCCCTCCAGCAAGAGAGTGCCCATTCCATTCTAACAATCTATTTCTGGGATGTCCATGTGTAGGTGGGATATGTGCAAATCTCAGTTTGTTTTGGATACGCTTCAGCCTGGTGATGGGTTTCCACATGTCAAGACACCTGGCTGACAAAGGGTTGTGGACTCAAAACATTGACTCACTTTTCTTTCTCCACAGACGCTGTCTGACCTGCTGAGCGTTCCCAGCGATTTTTGCTTTTGTTTCAGATTTCCAGCATCTGCAGTATTTTGCGTTTTGACTCAAAATATACTTGCTTCAGAGTGGGGATCTCGGTGAGTTTAGATATCCTGTTAGCTAATAACAAGATTCAACCACGAGCCATTCTGAATTACTATTTGGGAATCCCACTGTTGCTTTTCCAACCCCATAGAATGGTTTTAATTAGGGAAACCTGTGAAACTCATTGAACAAATTGATGAAATCTGGATCATTATTATGTTCTCCTTTAGTAATTTGACATAACTTCACGGAAAGGGTGTCAGACTGGACACTGCCTCTAAATGGGAAAACAGCATATGGAAGGGAAAGCGGAGATGAGAAGGAACTATGTCATGAAAGTTTTCACTCAGTATCAATTTTGCACAGGTGGCCATTGAGGCTTGGACCATAACATTGTGAAGGGATATGCATATGACTTGGATTGGAACAATATAAAATAGTAAAGGGAATGAGTAGCGAATGGGATTAGAGAAATTAGCTCCAAAGGAGTGGGTAGTTCCAATGTGTTCAATGGGCTTTTCCTATGCTCTAATTTCTATGAATTTTCATATTGAGGTTAATTAAATGGAGTTTGAGCTTTAGGTTTTCCACGCTATTCATAAATAAATACTGTAGTCACATTACAAAATTCCCTCTTGGCATGCTCCCTGGCCTAGACATCCTTTATATACTTTAACAACAAGCAATTGTCTTGCCAATCCATTAGGAAGATGCACTTACCAGGCCTCTTTCAGAACCACTGCCAACACCGAGTAATGCAAAGTTCTTAAGCATTTCACAGCCAATTGCGCCACATCCAACCTGAAAGGAAACAGAGTTTCACAAATTTAGTCCATTTAAAAAGAGGAGGCTCCAATGCAGAAACAGTGCATTTATCAGCTAAAATTCTGCTGAAGTGTATGACATTTCAGATTTTCAGGTCAGACTGTACTCGTGGAGTTCCGTAGCTCAGTGGTTACAGCAGTCGCCTTAGAAGCAAGAGACCTGGGTTCAATTCCCGACAGAGCGAAACCTTGGGCAAGTTTCACATACAAATATATTCAATTCACTTTACAGAATATTTTGTGAGGCACTTTGAGATATCTAGAAGATGTGATAAGACACTTTATCAAATGTAAGGATTATTATTATTGACGTTGTAATAGTAATAATAATCCTTGCATTTCATATAGAACTCATAATAAAATAATCTTGGCATTTGAAAGAGCTCTAATAATCTGCAAACTAAAAATAGGAACGCTATGGATGTTAGAGTTCAGCAAGGTAACTTCACATCATGTAAGGTAGAAAAGTTTAGAAAGAATATTCTCACAGAATATTCAACAAGATACATTGAATTTTTTTTTTTTTAAATCAGTTTACAGCAGTAGTTTCCAAACTGTAGGGCGTACCTCCCTTGGGGGGCGCGTACAGTTGGCAGGGGGGGAGCGCGGTGCTTTAGAGTCTCAAGCCCCCGGGTGAGTATGGAGCCAAGGATCCGAGCGTGTGGAACCGAGGACCCGAGCGCATGTGTAGCTGAGTGTGAAGGAGGGGAGTGCAACGAAAACTTGCGAAAACTCTCTTTTCTAATAGTGCCATGGGATCTTTAACGTCCATTCAACAAGCCACTGGGAACGCAGTTTAACACATCAGCAACACAGTACACTCGACATGGGGCTTGAACTTACAACCTTCCGAATCAGAGATGAGAGTGCTGTCAACTGACATGTTATGATACTGATATATCTTTTCTCAACTTCACGTTAAAGTTCAGTGAAATTATTAAAGTCGAATTACAGCAATAACTTGCGTTTATATAGCACGCTCCATGCCAGGTAGCATCTCACAGAACTTACCACTGGCAGAGGTTGACTCCAAGTTGGGGTGGGGCGAAGAGGTGGCCGTAAGCACGGTCGAAGAGGAAGGTTTGCAGGCAGGACTTGAAAAGGGAGGGTTAAAGTGGAGGGATTGAGAAAAAGGGTTCCAGCATTTGGGGGTGTACTGGCAACCTCCGATGGTGGGGTGAGGGACAAGCAGGCAGCCTGTGCCAGTCGAGTGAAGGCGCTGGGTAGCAGATTGCGGAGTGACGAGGTTGGATGGTGCCGGGGAGTGAGTGGATTCGAACACGAGTGTGAGGATCTCAATGTCGAATTAATAGTGTAAAGAATGGTTAAGTTGCATTTGATGAAGGCGATCTTTATACTCACTAAGAAAACGTTGAGATTGCGGAGCTTCTCGCACATGGATTCTCCGATACAAGCACGCAGACCGTCGTATCGGTCTCCTCTGCAGAAAAGCAGAAAACATAAGGAATTATTGCTGGTTATTTAGGAGTTCACAGAGCAGTGCAAACAAGTGCAGGGAGAGTGTAAACAGTCTCAAGACCCTCCTTTTTGACCGTACAGTCTGTCACCTACATCTACCCTCCTTCCTGATCCCAACCACCAGCTTGGGTACAGATCCCTGACTGTCACACATTTGGTTTATCTTGTGGAGATTAAGATCATTACAGATCTTAAAGACAGATAAACAGACTGCTGCTCTGCTTTGTTTCATTTTTTTAAAGATGGTTAGAAATTATTTAAAATGTAGTTTTGCCAATCAATAAATATTTGCCCTGCTTACCTTGGTTGGAACTCATCCCTGCTGATATTTTCAAGGGCTTTAGGAATCTCCATCACATCAAAATACAGCTAAAACAAACAAAGCAAATTCCTGTAAACCAGTGACTGTTCAAGTGCTGTCAAATATTTTAGATCAAACTTGTGGAATAAAACGTACCCATTGTTGAAGAGGGGAAAATTTGCCAGTCAATGCTTTCAGGACTTCCTGGCTTGTAATTCCACCAAAGGCAGCAGCAAGTGGGGTCAGGAATCCTCTTGCAGTCCGTGAAAGCCACTTAACAAGCTCCTCGTTAATATCACCCTGAAACACAAACAAACGTGTGCGAGTTAAACCTTGAATGAGGTGAGGCTGGAAGTGAGTTGGATGGTCTATGGAATGTATTTTTGAGCAGGGGCAGAATAGCTGAAACCCTGCTCACTGGTATGAAGTAATAATAACAATACTAATAATAAGAATCCTTGCATTTGATATAGCGCTTTCACATCTTATTGACATGTCAAAGCGCTTCATAGAATATACTGTAAAGTGAATTTACTGTATATTTGTGGGTGAAATGTGGCAGCCAATTGCGCACAGCAGTGTCCCACAAACAGTCGTGGAATGAAATGACCAATTTTTATTATTGTGGGGGTTTTTGGGGGACGGATTATTATTAGGCGTGTGGAGTAAGGAAACTTGCACAAGGTTTCACCCTGACCTGCCTGGATTCAAACACAGGTCTTGCACTTGTAAGGCGAGTCCTCTAACCACTAAGCTCCACAAGTAGTTCAGTGTTTGCTGATGAAAGACATACGCTGGATCAATATGGTTCAAGTGAGTCACAGAGATAGGCTGAGGTGAGACCATGGAGACATTTAAAGGTGAGAAAGGTGATCTTGATTTAAATTTGTTGGAGGAAGGGGAGCCGACGGAGCTGAGGCTTGCAAAGCCTGGTGCAGGAGAGGACATTAACTGCAGAGTTCTGGATAGTTTGGAATGCTGCAGCCAACTTGCACAAAACAATGTACCATAAACATCTATTTACGAATGACCAATTTTATTTGGGGATTATTGATCAGGACAACTGAAAAAACTCTCTTGTCCTTGTAAATTAAATTATGGGATTGTTATCATCCACCTGAAAATGCAGATGGGACCTCAGTTTAACATCTCATCTAAAGTCTGACATTGCAATATAGTTGGCACTGCATTGGAGTGACAGCCTTGACTACTTGAGCTCTAATGTGGGGTTTGAATCCACAGTTTTTGAGGAGTGAGTTCTTCCAACTGATCCAGACTGACAATGCTCACTCCCACAAATTGCTTTGTCAATTGTCCAAAAAGCACTTTGCAGGAACGAAAGTTTACATCAACAACAAAATTACATTTGTATAGTGCCTTCCACGTCGGGTGAACATCCCAAGGCGCTAGACTGTCAATGTTTCAGATCTGAGCTGGGGGGCGGGATCGGGAAGGTGGAGGGAAAGGAGGGGATTTGGGGTGATCGATGGGACCTTTGAAGAGGAGGATCTTGAGGCAGGACATAAAGGAGGACAGGAAGGAGGGACAAGGAGGAGGGACTGCGGTTTAGAATTCCAGAGGTTAGGGACAGAGTGGCTGAAGTGTTCGCCCGCCGATGGTGGGTCGGGGGACATGGAACAGGTGGAGGGAGCAGGCAGGTTGGTAGAGGGTTAGGAGGTCGCAAAGGTAGGGTGGGGTGAGGCCATGGAGGGTTTACAACGAGATTCACAAATAGTAACTAAGTCTTATAATCTGAATGAGCAGCTGGAGTCATGGGTCAACGCACAGTAGAAATTGAACATCATCCAGGTATATATGGAAGTGGACTCCATGCCTGTAGATTACGCCACCAAAAAGAAATGGGGAAAACAGGAATCGGAGATATCCAAAGTAGATCCCTGAGGAGGAGAAGTTGTTAGACACAGTGAAACTGCGACACTGGAATCAAAATGCAGAGCTGCAGAGAAATGGTGAGCAAGCTCAGAGTGGCAAACTGTCTCAAAGTTGGTGGAAAAATTGAGAAGGGGAAGAAGGCACGAAAAGCTCTGGTGACTGACAAACAGGAAGTCATTTATGACTTTGACCAAGGTTACTTTGCACTGTAGGCATTGGGGGCAGAAGCCAGATTGTTTGGAATCAAGCAGGGAGCAATTGGAGAGATAGGAACAAAGCTAAGAAGCAGCAACCATTTCAGCACCTTGGAGAGGAAGGCTTGGTTGGAGATGAGGTGGTAACTACAACAACAACAACTTCGATTTATATACCGCCCTCCATGCCGGACGGCGTCTCAGATCGCTTCTAGAGAGTTTGGAGGGTTTCCAGTTTTTTTTTAAAGCTTGATAACATTGGCCAAGTGGCCAGGAACCAACAGTCTGGTGCTGAACAAACAGGAATTGTAAATGGCTGGTACAAGTGACATTTTTGGGTGATAAGGGTCTTGTTTCAACAACAGCAGCTCAATGTGTTACGCTGACCTTCTGCACTTCCAGCAAAGAAGGTCAGTGTAACATTTTAAGCTGCTGTTTGCTATCAAAGTGCTTCACTCACCTTATTTGTCATAGTTTCATTTACAGTGAATGCCAGATTCACCAGCTCATCTGCATCGTGGAGGCACCTATTGCAAAAATAAAACTCAGCTCAATATCTGCCATTTTAGTAAATTTATTCCTATCAGCAGTCAGACCCAATTGCAAGGGTACAAATTCAATTACAGCCAAGAAAAAAAAGGTTTAATTTGACGATAATTTAAATGATGATTCCAGCTGAAAATTAAACTACTATTACCACAAAACATCTCTAAATTAACACACACAACAATCAATTCCTCTTACATCATGACTTTCACAAAAAGGATAGGGGGTGAGGTGGATCAAAGCACAGTCAAAGATATCATTTTTTTAGATGGGTTTTGAAAGATGGAGGGAACACGGTGGATTTTGGTAGAGATCGGAAGAGAATGTGGACTGTGGACTTTTGGATGATCTGAACCTTGTGGAGGGTAGAGGTGGGGAGCCTGCAAAATGCAAGTCTGGAAGTGGCAAAGGCATGGATGAGGGTTTCAACTGTGTGGGACTAAGATAATGAAGGAGATGGGCGATCCTGCGGAGATGGAGGATGATAGACATGGATTAAAGACTTAAAGGAGAGCTGAGGGTCAAACAAAATGCTGAAATTCTGTAATGGCTTCCTGAACTGAAGTGTTGATAACATTGGCGGTAATGCTAAGTGAGATGGGGAGCCTTGGTTGAGCTAAGGCTCAACCAAGATTTCATGTTTCCTATTGTACATCACCACTTCCGTGCATCCTCTCAACTTCGGTCACACCTATCTCTTTGCTCTCTCCTTGAGCCCCTCCAATTGGGTTTTTGCCCTACCCATAGCACAGAGGCAGTGCATGTCAAAGTCACAAACGACATTCTTTCTATCTATGACCAGGGCATCCTCTGCCACTTCGTCCTCTTAGATCTCTCTACCACGTTCGACACAGTCGACCATTCCATCCTCCTCTACAGCTTCTCCTCCCTCATCCACCTTAGAGGGACCCCACTCGCATGGTCCGCGTCCTACTTAACCAACCACCCCCATTTCATCTCAGTAAATGAATTCCCCTCCAGACTCCGTTCTAGTGAGGGGTAACCCAAGGCTCCATTCTTGGCCTTCTGCTTTTCCTTGTCTATTTGCTTCCTCTGGGCAATGTCATCCACTGACATGGGATAAACTTCAATGCTTCCACAGGATGACACACAAATCTACTTTGGATCCTCCAGTATCGACTCCAGGTTCACCGATGTTCTATCAGCTAGTCTCGCAGACATCAAGACCTGGATGAGTGTAAACTTCCTGCAGCTGAATGTGGACAAGACGGAAGCCATACTCCATAGCTCCCGTCAATGTCTTCACTCCTGCAGATCTAAACTCCTCAATCTCCCGGGGCTCTCCCTCACTGAACCAGTGCATAATCTACGCATCTGGTTTGATCCCTAGCTGTCCTACTTCCCTCACATCCGGGCCCTGACCTGGACTACCTTCCTCCACCTCTGCCACATAGCCTGCCTCCAACCCTACCTCATCAGCTTTTGGCCAGGCTCCACTGGCTCCCAATCACCAATATGGCTTTCCAGATCATCACAATCCTGTTCAAATGCATTCTACCTCCGGCATCTCCGTGGCTGTGCTTTCAGCCACTACACTGTAAACTCTGGAACACTCCCCCTCAATCCCTCCCTCCGCCTTGCCCCCTATATAAGTCCAAGTTGTTGTTGTTTTTTGTTGATGTCTGCCAGACATCCCATGCCTGTGGAGGATATCACAGAGGGGATAAACATAGATGAGGAAAATGGAGAGAACCGTGGATAGAGCTCTGAGGTATGTTGCACGTGACAAAGGAGACAAAGTGACAACACAAATTGAATAATAATATTTTAAATATATTATTAATAATATAATAATAGTAATAATATAATAATCAATAATAATCCTTGCAGTTGATATAGCCTTTTCACATCTTCTAGACGTCTCAAAGCGCTTCACAGAATATACAGTAAAGTGAACTGATTGTATATTTGGGGGCAAAATTGAACACATTTCAACTTTAAAATCTATCCTAAGTGAATTGCCCTCACTGCTTTTGGCCACTGTGCCGAGAGAATATCTGGGGACAACACTTAGGTACTTTGTAATAATGTATGTTGGATTGACATACTAGCATTTCATTCAGCAATAGATTCACTAAATTGACTCCTGGGATGAGGGGGTTGAGCTATGAGGATAAGTTGAGTAATCTAAGCCTATATTCTCTAGAAAATAGAAGAATTAGAGGTGATCTTATAGAAATCTCTAAGATTATTATGGGGCATGAAAGAGTAAACAGTGGGAGATTGTTTCCCTTGGTTGGAGAAACTATACCTAGGGGTCATAGTCTTAAGATTAGGGATCAGCCTTTTCGCACTGCTTTGAGGAAAAACTTCTTCACTCGGAGGGAGTGAATTTATGGAATTCTCTACCCCAAAAGGCTGTCCTGCTCAGTCCTTTAACATATTCAAGACTGAGATTGATAGATTTCTTATGGATAAAGGGATTAAGGGATATGGGGATAAGGCGGGTAGGTGGAGTTAGATTAGAAGATCAGCCATGATCTTACTGAATGGCAGGGCATGCTCGAGGGGCTGAATGGCCTATTCCTGCTCCTACGTTTTAGGTTCTTATGATTTAATAATAATAATAATAATCCTTGCATTTGAGAGAGCGCTTTTCACATCTTATCGACCCTTCAAAGCGCTTCACAGAATATACTGTACTGTAAATCTCTGGTTATTGACATTTTGCTTCAAGCCAAGGAGAATTTACCATATCTGAAAATAATCAGCTGAAGGAAGTTTGTTTGACACTGGTTGTGAAAGTGATTCAAATCATAGCCTACATCACAAATGAAGGCCCATTATGCTTGGCTTTATTTATTCTTGACTTGAAAGGCGCTATATGTGTAATTTTGTTGTTGTGGTCCCAATGCTTGCTTCCCCACCCCAAAAATCCTGAAGCTTCCAATCATATTCCACTGCTTTTTCTGCATAACATTTGATATTTTTTTTCAAATTATATTGAAGAAATTGTCCATCTATGAATGTTTGTGTAATATTGCTGTGCACAATTGGCTGCCACATTTTGCCAACAAAATACATTATTTACAGTACAACCTGTGAGGCTCTTTGAGACGTCTCAACAAAGTGATAACAACAACAACAACTACAAAATTCCACTTATATAGCACCTTTTATGTCAGGAGGACGTCCCAAAGTGCTGAACAGTCTGGTCGGGACCTGAGTGGGGTGGGGGAGGAGGGTTGAAGTAGGGGGAAGGGGAAGGAGAGTGGGAAGAGTTAGTGGGGCAGCCGAAGGCGTGGTCGAAGAGGAAGGTCTTGAGACCGGTCTTGAAGGAGGAAAGGGAGGAAGCAAGGCGGAGGGGCTGCGGGATGGAGTTCCACAGTGTGTGAGCAGAGAGGCTGAAAGTCTGGTCGCCGATGGTTGAGCGGTTAGGGCGGTGGATGCAGAGCAGGCCTGAGTCTGCTGAACGGAGTGTGCGGGCAGGCTGATAGGGAGACAGTAGGTCAGAGATAGGCGGGGGCAAGGCTGTGAATGGCCTTGAAAGTGAGGAAAATTATCTTGAATTCGATCCTCTGGGTGACGGGGAGCCAGTGGAGACAGGTGGGAGTGATAGGGTCGTGAAGCCTGGTATGGGAGAGTACACGAGCTGCAGAGTTCTGAACGATCTGCAGCCTGTGAAGGGAGGAGCTGGGAGGCCGACGAGGAGAGAGTTCCCGTAGTCGAGCCTGGAAGTGATAAAGGCATGGATGAGGGTTTCGGCAGCCTGGGGGGATGAGGTAGTGGCAGAGTGTAGCAATATTGCGGAGGTGATGGAAGGCTGTGCCGGTCATGGAGCGGATGTGGGGGAGGAAGGATAGTTCGGGGTCGAACAAGACACCCAGATTCCTGATTGGCTCGAGAGGTGGAGAGAGCAGCCTTGAACGCTGATGTTGTCAGTGCCTGAGGTGCGGAGGCGCTGACGTGAGCCAATCAGGAGGGCTTCCATCTTATTGACGTTGAGTTGTAGGAAATTTGCCCTCATCCAGGACTCAATGGGGTGTGGATGGGAGGTGGGGAGGGGGTGGAAGTTGGGAAGACAATGACCACAGAGCGGATTCCCTCGATTTTGGTCACAAGGAAATCCAGCATCTCCTTGCAGCGGGAGTTGGAGGAGAGGATCTGCGAGGCGAGGCGAGGTGGACGGAGGAGGTGGTTGGTGGTGGTGAATAAGGTGCTATATCAAATGCAAGGATTATTGTCATTAATAAATATCTCTTACATGATTAATTATTAATACATATCCTTTAAATGACCGCTGTTCCCACAGCATTTTCAAAATCTTTGCTCCCCCTCCCCCCAGATTTTCTGAGTGCTGTAGCTCAGTGGTTAGAGCACTTGCCTTACAGGCGAGAGACCTGGGTTCAATTCCCAGTAGTGTGAAACCTTGGACAAGTTTCCTTACTCCACACATAATAATAATCCCTCAAAAAAAGAAACAATAAATTGGTCATTTCAATCCACGGACACTGCTGTGCGCAATTGGTTGCAGTGTTTCACCCACAAATATACAGTCAATTCACTTTACTGTGTATTCTGTGAAGCGCTTTGAGATGTCTAGAAGACGCGAAAAGCACTATATCAAATGCAAGTATGATTATTATTATTATTCTTTCGTAATGTTCAATAACTATTCAACTGCTCTTATCCAAAGCTTCTTCTTGAACGGTCAATGATGCTGCTTTGTACATTTTTGAACCAATTTTAGGAACATCTCTTTAGCAAGCATTTATTGACAGCTTTTATAGATTTTCTGCTATCGATCTCTAGTCTGGAATCTTATGAGGAAAGCAAAATCTCAGGTTATCCTTTTTGTGACCTCCCCTGCTTAGCTCTGTACTTGTGGCTCTTCAGAGCAAGTAATAATAAAAATCATCCTTGCATTTGATACATCTCTTTATCGCATAAAGAAACACATCACAGCTTTTACAGTGAACGGAGTGTTCATGTATTTTTAAGGTAAACATAGCAGCCAATTTTGCCCAGAACAATGTCTTACAAACATCCATGAAGTAGGTGATCCATTTTTATGGGGGATGGGGTATCGTTGGCCAAGACACCAGGAAAAAACTATTTTCTCTTTTCACATAGTGCCACATAGTGCCATGGGATCTATAATGTCCAACTGAACACGCAGATGATTTAATATTTAATCTGAAGGAACTGGCAAGACTGATACCAGCATTATGTTGCACCTATAGCAAACAATTTTGCTCGTCAGTTGCAGAGAGTTAATCAACAGTAGTGTCCGGCGATATATCGATATATTGGTTATTTCGGTATAACTTTTCATATCGATATACCGATATTGGAAATTTGAATATATCGGTACATCAAAAAATTTGATATGAAAAAAAATATCGGTAGATCCACAAAATATCGGTAAATCATCAACAAATGTCATGTTACAGCATACAGAAAATATACAACCAAGGGTTCAAATGTATTTGACAACACAACGCACACAAGATAGCATTCAACATACCTTCTCGCCAGCATCGCAAACCTCCTGGGCGTAGAGAAAGCATACTGAATGCGCGCACATCCCCCTTCTTCCCTTCCCAACACAAGGTTCGGACGTGAGTAAAAAACCTGGCGATATCGATATATTGGTATATATCGATATGAGCCCACCGATATATCGATATCGGAAAAATCCAATATTACCGGACACTAATCAACAACAAATTACATTTGTATAGCTCCTTTCACGTCGCAAGGATGTTCCAAGGCGCTGGACAGTCAAGAGATTTGGACCTGAGAAGAGGGTTGAGATAGGAAAGGTGACTGAAGAGGAAGGCCTTGAGATGTGCCTTGAAGGAAGCTAGGAGACAGTGAGGTGAAATGACTGGGATGGGATGGGACAGAGAGGCTGAAGGCCTGATCACCAAAGGTGGGGCAGGTTCGGTGGGGGGAATGTGAAGCAGGCCACAGCCTGCTGAGTGGAGCGAGCAATATGACCAATCATTTTCCCCCTTTTAATCCATCAGGTATAAATCTATGTACAGTTTCTTATGGCTAAGAATCAGCAGAGTAATCAAGTCCAAGAGTATCTCAACCTAGCTAAATCCAATGTTTCTGTCTTCTAAACGCAAAACACACACACTCACACACAAAAACATGCTTGCATACACAGAAATAGTATACACACACAGTGGAGGGAAAGATGCAATTAATCTGGATGATTGTTGATCAGGACAGCATGAGTAACCCATTCCACAAAATGATATTCTAATTGTGTACTAACAGTGGCATAATGTTCTTTTCTACAACCATTTAAGATAATTTGTAATCCAAATGAATCTACCACTGCTATTAACCCTCTTCCACAATGGCTATACTCACATTTAACTATGTAACATGTAGTTATCAGATAGTTACCCTATATTTGGCAGGCGTTTGTGCTGCTCCTGAAACATATCCAAGGCCAGCATAGCTGTGTGAATCTGCAGCGGCGCCTGTTTTTATAAAAAAAAACATGATTCGACACGACTCATCAAGAACTATCAAAACGTAAGATTGTACTGCAAAGTTTATTGACTGAGTATTTTGCAGGTGAATGCGCACAATTTGTGCACATCAATATCCTCAAAACAGCCATCAAGTGAACAATCTACTATTCTACAGTATAGTGCAGTGCAGTGTTGTAGCTCAGTGGTTAGTTTTTTTTTGCATATTATGTTATTGCAACGTTCAGCAACTGAAAGCTTGATTGTTTTGAAAGGCAAAGTTAATAATGAAAGTGCCTATATAACTCTCAGGGTCACGAGTTCTTATGCATGCAGGCTTTGCGGGTGAAGGTGCCCGTGAACTGATCTTTCATGGATCAGACAGGATAACTTAGCTCAAGCTTTTTATTTGGCTCAATGTTCTCACTGGTAACACACACAGCAGTGTCCATGATAACCTACATGGTAAAGCTGACATTTTCTGTTCGAACATCAGCGGGTGAACTTTTAGCCATTCTGTCCCCGCTCTCTGGAGACTGCATGCTGGAAACACTCGACTCGGCCGCTTTGAAAGTTTGACTGAAGGCTTAATTCTTAACTGTGCTTTTAGTTATCTCCCAACTTGGGTATCCAGCCAACTGCTTTGAGATTTGTGTCCTCTTGAGTGTGAAAGGTGCTGTACTATATTGTATTTACTTTTTGTTGCTGATTTTCTCCCCTCTTCTGAAGGTACTGATTTTGCTGGGATACAATTTAACATCTCAAATTTGCTTCACAGAATACACTGTAAAGTGAATTGACTGTGTTATGGACAAAACATGGCAGCACTGTTTCACAAACAGTCATGGATTGACTGATTGGAAGGAATTATTATCCCCTGGAAAGCGATCCACCAATCTATAAACAATTGGGTTCCTACTTACTGCGAGAGGCATGTGGAATAAGGGAACTTGCCCAACTTTTCACCCTGCCTGGAATCAAACCCAACTCAAACCCTACTTGAGTGTAGCTTATATGAGCTTTGAGAGTGAGCACCAGCAGATCATTCAAACTCAAATCCAGGAGGGTGACACAGGTGAGCTCATCCATGCCACTGACAGATTTCTATACCCAGAAACATTACAATAAGATATTGATAATAATAATGAACTCCTCCCAAACCCAGTGGCCAAGGAGGCCAATGAAATGCCCCAAATTCTGTCCTTGTTGACATCAGCTAACTCAGCACTGGATTTGAACCTGCAACCTTTTTGCCTGTGTACCCTTATCCAGTGTAAATGATGGATATCAAACGCAGTTTGCCCGCAAGTGATGAGTTATCCAGAGTGACGAGTTAGGCGTATGTATAAATACATAATTCAGCAAGAATAATGACAGCAAGATGACATAAGTTAACTGTGTAAACAAGTTAACTGTATTAACTGTATAGTTTAATTGTATATACAGTAAAAGTAGATATCTTTGTGTCAACTTTGATGCTGATACGGATCTTGTAAAAAAAAAGAATATTGAGAATAATATCCTGAACCTGATTAGACTAGCAATATATATTTTTTATGGCTTAAGGATATTAGGGGTTATAGGGCTGCTCTCAAGTGTTTAATGCTCTAGAGATGATATCTACTTAGCCAATGCACGAGTCTGCTAATAAAAAATGTTGTGTAGGTCTCTTCTGCATTGTGATTCAGGTGGATATAAAGTCTCTCTTCTCTCCCACATCCACCCCACTCAATATTTCAAATGAATGTAATTTTTTTTTTAAAAAACACACTTCCTCATTCAAGTTCATTGATAACTCACCTCACTGCTATTTCTGCAATGTTATTGGTGCAAATTACATGCCATGTTTTCCTACATATTCACTCCTTATGTAATTTCTAACTTACTTCATTCTGAAAAGAAGTTCAACTTGTTTCTTTCAATATAAAGGTGCTGTATAAATGTCACTGCAGTTTTTGTAGAAAATTATTCAGAGGATAATATACGTTCAATAAGCTCCACACTGAATGAATAAATAAATAAAATATCATCTTTCCTTCCTTGCTTTTCATACCAGGCATCTCTGAACTTTCTTTAGACAACAATGCACAGTGAAATTTCTTCTACTTCAATTCTGAGATATGTGTGTTTAGCTGAGTTACTGAAATTCTATATTAAAACTCTAGCTCTTTAGAAGTTGCATTAAACTCATCTGTTGAGAAGACATTTTCACTTGTTTAGATAAATTTGTTTGCCACACAGCAGATGGTTAAGAAAAATGCATTTCTAATTTAATCCTTTGAACAACAACAACAAAAATACATTTGTAGAGCGACTTCCATCGTCCCAAGGCGCTAAAATGTCGTCACCACAAACAAAATACACAGGAAGTCTTACCTCGGGTTTGCTGTAGTCTACTACCAAGCATTGAGGATCCAAAAGTTGAGTCTCCATATTTTCCTAAGTGGGGAAAATCATGTAAATTTAGCCACAAAAACAAAGTGAGATAAACAGAAACATTCACAGAAGAGGTTTGGATTAATGTGCCACATAGTTCACATGATCCTCTTACAATGTTTCAAAACAAACAGAAAAGCATCATAAATTCAGTAATACACATAACACAGCAGTTATAGACTGTAAAATCCATAAGTCCCTCCTATAATGGTGAGCATTCACCATGGTAGAGGCACATCAGAACACGCATAGGGAAAGACAGACATTGCTTCTTGTGTGCAGTTTGCACGAGTGACGTTGAATGGAGACATGATAAAAAATAAACTTTGCAACTGTTCTTATCACATTCAACAACAACTTGGATTTATATAGCGCCCTCCATGCCGGATGGCGTCTCAGAGCGCTTCCCAATAACAAATCCTGGGGCCGAGCCAGGGGGAGGGGGAAGGTGACCGAAACAGCGATCGAAAAGAAAGATCTTTAATAATAATAATTATCCGCTATAGCGGAGTGGAGGGATTTGAAAACAAGAGTGAGGATCTTTAAATTGATCCTCTCCAGGACAGGGAGCGAATGCAGTCTGGCAAGGACTGAGGTAATCGGGGAGCGGAGTATGGTACGGATAAGAATGAAGGCAGCAGAAGTTTGGACATTCCTGTTCTTATCATTTCGTCAAAATATCTCAAAGTACATGAAAGGAATTATTGCAGTTGGCCATGTTATTAGCATACATATTATGTTACTAACATGTTGGCTGGTGTGTGGAAAGTGCGAGTCAAGTGCAATGAATCACAACATGCACTCTGAGATGCCGCCCGGCATGGAGGGCGCTATATAAACGTAAGTTGTTGTTGTTATAGTGCATATTTGGATTTGATGAACTCCAACATTATAACAGTTCTTCCCTGTATTTTGCTGTATAATAGCCCAGATAGAAAGAGGAGTTATACAAATGCCATGATTCCTCTATGATACTAGGCTCACATTAAAGGTGTTGTGTTTTATTATAATAATAATAATCCTTGCATTTTGATATAGCGCTTTTCACATCTTATCGACGTCTCAAAGCGCTTCACAGAATATATTGTAATGTGAATTGACTGTATATTTGTGGGTAAAACACGGCAGCCAATTGCGCACAGCAGTGTCCCACAAACAGTCATGGATTGAAATGTTATTATTGTGTTTTTTTTTGAAGGATTCTTATTAGGCGGAGTAATTATGTTACATGTATTTACCAGAAATAATCAAATACTTACAAAAGTAAACTTTTTGGATATTTTCAGCTGCAGAGCCAATCCTCCATGTAAATATGATTTATAGTTTGATGTATCTCCAATGCTAAAAGAATATGGGGACACAACTAAAAAAGAAACACAGTACTGATGTTACTGAAAAATTACTTTGAGTGGAAGTTAAACTTTGATAAAATTCTAAGGCACATGCACAGAAAAATTGTCAATTTTATCCTATTGAATGATTCCCTGGCTGCAGCATACAACTAAGGCCTTGGGTGTGTAAGTACAGTTCTCAAATAAGGAGAAATAACAGAACTATGCATGGATAGTCTCAGTGGATATACAAATTAAAGGGCAATTATTCAAAGAGAAAAGTAACCAGAACTACAAACCACTGTGTTCTGTTTCTGCCTATGGAAGTATAATGACAGGTTAACAGGTGTCCATATGATAGCTATTGTTTTTATTCATGGCAGGCAGCATGCAGCAATGTGGAGGCTACATGGTACTCTCAAACGAATTTGATGCAAACCCTGGTAAAGCATTTGGTCCCATAGTGCAGGGTAGTACACAGTGAACTTGGGTAACAGCTGGTTCTCTTGAAGAACCAGCAAAGATTTGATGGGTCAAATATCCCCGGAGTTCTCAAACCTTGTCACAGTGACCCTCCATCCCCTGCCCCACTCCATAGTTTATTAAGACAACACAAAGAACTTTAAATCCTATACTTTGCAATAATAACGTAGAAAGGTTTTGATCAATATAGTTATAAGAGCATAAGTGTTAAAATACTAATTGTATTTCATAAAGCAGTTCACCTCCCTCCTTGCACTGTGATTGGTGGCCTGATTCAGACCGGAGTCTAACATTGGCCTACACCCGTGTCAATCAGTCCGGATGTATCCCCACTCACCCCCCCCACCACCCAATGTTATCAAGTGTCCTTGCGGGTTTGGTTGTCAGGGAAGTGGTTTTGCTGGGACATGGGGATTATTATGGGGTCAGTCCTGAAATGCGGGCCTGTTGGGAGGTATACAACTGGTGCCTTCTCTTGATGAGCATCGTGTAGTTTGAGAACCTTGGAAATATGCATCTTTTGTGTGGCTGATTTTTTAATGGTTCTACACCATTAATATATTTTTAAAAAGTGTGTTATAGAGAATCAGAATAAATCAGTTATAAATCAGAATTTTTTCTTCCAAGGCGGGTGTCTGACACATGTATAAATCAATCACCTCATGCTCAAGATATCCAAAGCAGACAGATTCCACACATGTATGGCACATACATATGGAAATACCCTTGGTTCCGGAATGGAATGCATACTCTCTACCCCAGGAGATAAGGTTGCTACCAAAGTTACTTTCTGCTTTGAATATGTACAACAAAGCCAAATCACCAACAGGAATTTCCCATAAACAGCCCTGAAGCTAATTATCAATTTTATTTGGGATTGGTTGGTCATGACACGAGGGGAAACTCTCTTCTTGAACAATGCCATGGAATCTTTCAAATCCACATTTCATCTGACAGCACTTTCAAATTCCCAAGACTCCACCGTTAGATTTTTTTTAAATCAGCCAGGTGTCTCACATGTGGGTAATTGCATCACCATATTGAAGAGAACCAAAGCAAGCAGAGTTCCATGGAAACTCTTGTTATATTCTGAATGAAGATTTCCTTTGGTTCCAATTTACCGCGAGATCAAAGACTTGACAAAGGGTTTGAACACACCACCTTCTGACTTGGGGGCTTTCTATTGTACCAGTATTGCAGTAATATGTTTTTAGGAAACACACTAGTTTAAATGGAATTAAACAATTGTTTAAATGGAAGATTCTACCTGTTATCTGCTGCTCAGACCTGTTCAATTCTGACATCCCATTCACTTCCCGAAAAGTCACAAATTGTCCTGTTTCCAACCCATGTGTCCGATTGTCCATGCACGTCACAATTCCAGGATTGCTCTGCAAAAGGAAAATTCCCAAGAGGTACTGATGAAGAAACTCTCTTCCCAGAATCATCACCCGCTACTCTTTGCATTCTGAAATGAGTCAGAATCCTGAGCTTCAACATCCTTCTTTTATTGCACATGTTTAAATAAATAATTGCTGCAATAAATAGCCACTAACTCAAGTATGTGGAATCCTGTAGCTCAGTGGTTAGAGCACTCGCTTCGCAAGCGAGAGACCTGGGCTCAATTTCCGGCAGGGAGAGTTTCCTTATTCCACATGCCTGATAATAATCCCTCAAGGAAATACATGAATAAAATATCAATTTGGTCACGACTATTTGTGGGACACTGCTGTGCACAATTGGCTGCCGCATTTTGCCCACAAATATAGTCAATGCAGACATCTAGATGTGAAAAGTGTTAGATCAAATGCAAGGATTATTTTTATATACAGTACCTGTGAAAAATGAACTTTATCCTAACCGTGTGTGAGAAAAAACTCAACAACAAAATTATATTTCTACAGTACCATTCACGTCAGCAGGATGTCCCAAGGTGCTGCACAATAATTGTTTCACACCCAAGCAGGGGATCAGGTGTTGGGGGTGGGAAAGGAGGCTTTTAGTATTGTGACAGGGTGTGAGGAATTATTATTAATTATTATTAATAATAATAATAATCTTTGCAATTGATATAGCACTTTTCACTTCTTCTAGAGGTCTCAAAGCGCTTCACAGAATATACTGCAAAGTGAATTTGTGCGCAAAACGCGGCAGCCAATTGCGCACAGCAGTGTCCCACAAACAGTCGTGGATTAAAATGATCAATTTATTACAGGTTTTGTTTTGGACGGATTATTATTAGGCGTGTGCTGCAAAACTAACCTGTAGAAGTCACTGGCACCACAGCCCAGTGGCTTATTATTGCCTGTAATATAATAAGTTACATTATATGTAATATAATAAGTTACATTATATGTAATATAATGTCATCATTCCAAGTGGTTACCCCATGTAAATTATGTTATAACAATATAAATTGTTGTTAATTAATATTAAACATTTATATTATGTGAACTAGAGATCTACGCATTTCCTACAGAGGGACTCCTCACTTATGATGAAGCTCCAAAATATTATCTAATCTGCAGTGTTCAGATCTGCATTGCATTTCCCGAAATTTTCTCTTTTTATTTCAGATTTTCAAATTCGCCTCTTTCTACTTCTATCTCCAAGGTGGGGCTGGTGGGGGAACTCACAACATTACAGGCCCAGCACAAGGACAAGCATGCTTTCTGCAGGTAATACAGAGAGACCCCGGTTACTGAAAGTTCATTATAACGAGGGTTTCTATTTGTACCACTTATCCGCTTAACAAAGGCTGCTTTCGCTATAACAAATGTTTACACACACTTTAAATCTCGCGGGCTTCTCGTGCTGCGCAGTTTCTTATGCGCAGCTTCTCTCTGGTTGCCCCAGCAATGCACACTCAGTCTTTAGTGTGCCTCAGTTGTGCAGTGCAGCCCCTCCCATATGGAAGGAGCTTAAGCGGCAGGATGCTTTGTGGCTTCAATAATAGTAAGTCGAGGATCGTCTGTATCTTATTGTTTATTGTTGTATTTACTAACATTTTAATATTTTATTGTTGTATTTAAAGTTGTGTAACCTTCAATAGCAGTTATATCTACCTTAGGTCTTCGCTAGTACAGGTTGAGTGTCCTGAATTCAGGCCCATAGCCGAGCACAGGTTCAGGTATTCCTGGACAAATTGGAATGCCAGAAGCACATCACACGAGGGGAGGGATAGAGAGGAGGGGGGGGGGGATAGAGAGATTGTGGGGGGGATAGAGAGGGAGGATAGAGAGGAGGGGGGGGGATAGAGAAATGGGTGCAGGAGGAAGAGAGATAGAGAGGAGGGGGGATAGAGAGGAGTAGGGGATAGAGAGATAGAGAGGAGAGGGAATAGAAAGGGAGGGGAGGGGGGATAGAGAGATAGAGAGGAGTGGGGTGGATAGGGAGAGAGAGAGGAGGGGGGATAGAAAGGGAGGGGAGGGGGGATAGAGAGATAGAGAGGAGGGGGGGATAGAGAGATAGAGAGGAGTGGGGATAGAAAGGGAGGGGAGGGGGAATAGAGAGATAGAGAGGAGGGCAGGATAGAGAGGGAGGGAACGGGGGGAATAGAGAGGGAGGGGAGGGGGGGTAGAGAGAAAGAGAGGAGAGAGAGAAAGAAAGAAGTGCGTCACGTGTCTGGAAATGCCTGGGCCCAGGTTGCGATATTTCAGTGCGGTGACTGTGCAGACCTGGCCTGGAGCAAGTAGGATTGGCGTTTTTATTCTTGCAATTTTTGTCACATTCCGGATTCCAGAACTCCGGACTCTTGGCTGCTCAACCTGTACACCAAAAATGTTAGCACTAGGAACTGCTAAGAACTAAACTGATTTTAGCGGGGAGGCTCAGGTCGGGGCGGCATTTTTGCTGCGGCCAAATACAGTAATACGTTAAACTCTCGCTTAACAAAACTTTCGCTTAACGAAGGGTTTTAAAATCTCCAATCCCTTCGTTAAGCGGAGTCTACCTGTACCTGGGTTATATTGTGAATGAAGATTTCCTTTGGTTCTTCTCCATTAGAATCAGATACTTCAAAATGATCCCCAAAGTCACAGAAGACACGGCAGAAGACTCCATACAGATCAGCACTGATGAACTAGAAGCAGGAAAAGAATATGATCAAAACTCTCACCAAGATATCTCTGTGGAGTGCACTAATCCTTGGCAAGAAAAACAAGGCATAGAATGTACCCGTTCACACTGGGGTCAATTTAAATGTCTCATTTAACACACCAGAGAAACAAACCTCTCTGATCCACCCAACATCATTCTCAAAGGTATTTTGTTTTATTTTATTTTACTGACACACATGGAAAACCATGGTAAGAAGCATGGCTTGGGTCTGAATTGAGGTATTTTGGTACTTTGGAGCCAACTCAGTCACAAAAAGACCTTATCCAAGGAGGATAATCAGTAGTTGCCAGATTTTTCAGCCCGATAGTTTGAGACTTTTGCTTGTAGGGATATTGACTTTTTTTGTTCATTAATAATAATAATCCTTGCATTTGATATAGCACCTTATCACGTCGTTGAGGTGTCTCAAAGCGCTTCATAGGATACAATGTAAATCGCAGAGATTGTGTATTTGGTGGGCAAAATAAGTAGTTATTGAAGGTATCCTTGAATTGATCATATTATCTGAACTATACAGTAAAAGCCTGTTTATCTGTGACCCAATCAACTATAACTTCCGTATAACCAGCACCTCAAAAAAAGTCCCCATTCGATTGACCAGAATTTATCCGGCACAATGTATTTAAATTTTTTTTCATGTTTTGTGTTTTCGGCCAAATATCTGGCACACACTTTAATCGGGATTGTCCAGGTCCAGAGGGTGCCGGATAAATGCGCTTTTACTGTAACAGGTTGCAGTGATGAAGCATGAACTCTGCTCAATCGATCCACCTATCCCCTCCCTCTCCTGCGAAATAAATACTCAAACTGGTTAGATGGTGATTATATATCTCATTGGTGTACCAGGTTATAAAGGGGTCTGCAAGTGCACAGGGATGTTCCAAATTTCCCAAAACAACAAAATTACATTTGTGTTGCGCTTTTCAAGTCATAAAAACATAAGAATTAGGAGCAGGAGTAGGCCATTCGGCTCCTCAAGCCTGCCCCTCCATTCGATAAGATCACGGCTTATCTTCTGACCTAACTCTAATTACCTGCCTTATCTCCATATCCCCTAATCCCTTTATTTTTTAAAAATCTATCAGTCTCAGCCTTGAAAATGTTCAAAGACTGAGCATCTACAGCCTTCTGGGGTAGTGAATTCCATAAATTCACTACCCTCTGAGTGAAGAAATGTTTCCTCAATTCTGTTCTAAAAGGCTGACGCTTAATTTTAAGACTGTGACCCCTGGTTATAGATTCTCCTACCTGGGGAAACGGTCCCTCATTGGCTACTTTATCCACCCTTTAAGAATCTTATGTTTCAATAAGATCTCCCCTAATTCTCTGTACTCTAGAGAATACAGCCCTAGTTTATTCAACCTATCCTCATAGGTTAGTCCCCTTATCCCAGTGAATCTACGCTGCACCAGCTCTAAGGCAAGTATGTCCTTTTTTAAATAAGGACACCAAAACTGCACATAATACTCTAGGTGCGGTCTCACCAAGGCCCTATACAGCTGCAGTAAGTCGGGCGGACATCCCAAAGCGCTGGACAATCAGTGTTTTGTACCCATCTTGGGAGTCAGAATCGGGGAGATTGGAGGGCATAAGAAGTAGGAGCAGAAGTAGACCATTCGGCCCCTCGAGCTTGCCCTGCCATTCAATAAGATCATGGTTGATCCATTCTAACTCCACCTACCCACCTTATCCCCATATCCCTTAGTCCTGTTATTCACAAGAAATGTATCAATCTCAGTCTTCAATATGTTCAAGGACTGAGCATCTTCAGCCCTTTGGGGTAGAGAATTCCATAAATTCACTACCCTCTGAGTGAAGAAGTTTTTTCTCAACTCAGTGTGAATGGGCTGACCCCTAATTTTAAGAGTGTGATCCCTGGTTATAGTTTCTCCAACCAGAGGAAAAAGTCTCCCACTATCTATTCTGTCGTGCCCCTTAATAATCTTATAGGTTTCTATAAGATCACCTCTGATTCTTCTACATTCTAGAGAATATAGGCCTAGATTGCTCAACCCATTCTCATAACTCATCCCCGTCATCCCAGGTACCAACCTCGTGAATCTATGTTGTACCCCCTCCAAGGCGAATATATCCTTTAAGTAAGGAGACCAAAACTGCACACAATATTCTAGGTGCGGTCTCACCAGGGCCCTCAACAGTTGCAACAAGATTTCCCTATTTTTATATTCTAACCCTTTTGTGACGGTTGGGGGGAAGGAAGGTGACTGAAGGCACTGTCAAAGAGGAGGGTCTTGAGATTGGTCTTGAAGGAGGCAAGGGAGGGGGTGAGATGGAGGGACTGTAGGATGGAGTTCCAGAGGGTGGGGGCAGAGTGGCTGAAGGCACCAATGTCACACTGCCAGTATTAAAGTTTGCCAGTAGTGTACTGTATTAAAGTTTGCCAGTATTAAAGTACAATACTGTACAGTTACCCCAAGTATTCCTTCTTGCCTATGTGTGTTAATTTGTGTGTTATGTTCTGTGGTTTTGTGTGTTATTAAGTGGGTTTAACGTCCGAAAATTTTGTGAAAAGAACGCATCTCTGGTTACTTAATGGGACAGCATGGGAAATCGTGTTTCGATTTAGGACGTTTCGATATTCATACAGTTTTTCAGGAACGCAACCCCGGGGTAAATAGAGGTTTGCCTGTACAGCGTTTGTACCTTAATAGGGGGATCTTGCGAACGGCAAAAGACATTGATCTTCTTTTGAAGCGAAAGCTGGGTCTCTGTCAAAACCACACACTGGCAAGGAAAGAGAAAACACTGCTATGAATAAAGATACAATGTTGGATTACACTGCAGTTTCTGGAGAGAGAAGGTGGGGAAGAAAGAATTTCTGTATTTAGCAGCCAGGCTGGTATTCTATGTCTTGGATCAATCAACTTGTCTGTCTTTCTTTGCTGAGTTGGGATCAGTGATCCATCAATAACCATACATTTTTCAACTCAATATCTGCAAATCAGAAGTTTAAGGTCACAGTCTAACTGAAATTCCAGTGCGGAATAGGGTACATCCCTCCAGGGAGAGAATGTGCACTCCATTCTAGAAACAGGGAAATTTTCATGGGATTGGTGATACATATGTAGAACTCTATTTGGTTTGAAAATTGTGATGAGTTTCTGCATTTGGCAAACTACTGGCTGACCCCCCAAAAATTACAGCATTCAAAAAGGGAAACTTTTTTCAGTGTCCTGGCCTTCAGACATTCAGATCATTTGGTCATTCACGTCTTGGCTGTTTGTCAGAAATTGATATAAGCAAATTGGCAGCCATGCTCACCTACAAATACATTCACTAAACATCCGTAAGTGCTTTGAGTCATTTTGTCATTATATCAAATGAAAAGATTACTAAACTGCAATTAACATTGCAAACACAGATTGGAATATCATATTTGAGACTCTGATAGCCCTTTCTGAATTTGAATGTCAACCAAAACTCTGGCAGATACTTGGAATGTCAGCACGATTGTTATTGCTGAGTTAGGGGGAAAAAAGTATCAACAGACAACCTTGTGAGGACGGCAGCAAACATTGCAGAGGGTATTCATGCTTCAATCAAGGAAAATCCTGCACATGAAGAGCAGACAAGTGCTTATCAGCAAAAATATATACTGAGTCAATATAAAGTCTAACTGCACCCATGGTTGTTTTGCAACCTCTTTGAGGGACAGAAATGGAGGTACACTGGTAAGGTATTAATTTAAGAGTATCTCACCTGATAATGTTGTAGAAAAGTCAAATCTGTATTGTCATCCAGAGGAACCGTGGATGCATTAACCTGGACATAAGGGTTCAGTTCTGCCAGGCGTGAAATTGTAGCTTTAGCTCTGCAAATTAAAATTGATTGATGATGTAAAAAAATAATTCTTACCTGTATGTTTCACATAAATAGCTTGATTTTTTAAAGAAAGTTTGGAATAAGTACAGTAGTGTATTAATACAAAAATGTGAGAATTGCATTTTACAGTCCAGCACTCAAACAACATTCAAAGTACAGGTATATGAAAAATAATAATATGATATAGATTTGATCTTTCTACAACATTTGGAATGTATTTACATTTGATTTAGGATGTATTTATACTTTAAAATTTAATAATAAATAGGGGAAGGAAGGATATAGCGAAACATTCACCTTTGGGCTCAATGCCAGTTTCTTAAATTTCTTAAATCCTGTAAATTTATTCATGCGGCTTATAATTTATTGGAGTACAATTTTAAACTTATGAATCAGACTATTGTAATTGTAATGTTAATCTATACAATTAAAATTGCACTCCATTTATTTATTGCGTTTATTTCACAAACACAAGGGCAAGCTTACAAACTTGCTGACTGAAATAGAATAACACCACACAACCTACATGAATACTACTGCTCTATGATGCAAGAATACAACTGCAATGAGGTTTCCAATACAATTGCCACCTGAATAGGCCAGGGAAAAATCTCCAGCAGTTTGATACTGCTGACGTCTCAAGCTGCTGTGGGTTTTGTACATCTGATAAGCTTCCACACAATCCCTGAGGAGTGTCTGACATATAGACTCTTACTAAAAAACACAGTTCGGCTATTTGGAGGTATGTGACTCACTCCTGCCATGTACATTCTGGATTGGAGCAGTGGCAGAATGATGGGTTTCACTGATATGGGAAATAATGCGCTAGAAAGCATATCACCAGGTATTTGTGAGAACAAAGTCATTTTAGATCATAAAAAGATAGGAGAAATGCACACAGAGTGCATGAAACAGAGATTCACACACATATCTATGAGGTACGTTCATAGATATGTACTGTACTGAGTGGATCAACCATGACCATGTATACATGTATGTAGAGATACATAATGCATTTAAGCAATGTATTTTTGATGGTACTGATGGAATACCCACCTATTTCTTTGGTTGGCCACATCCTCCTCATCTATGAAAAACGTAGTCCCTAGATTCCACGTCTGTGATATTACTGTGTCTTGAATGGTCACCGCCTATAGCAAAAGAGAAAATATTTCCGATATAAACATATACTGCCTTTCCAAAAAATCAGGTGATAGCTAAAGAATTAAATACATTTATACCTACTCATCAATGGTGGGACACATAAGAGCAGGGGACCTGAAGCAGGCTGGTGTTCACTGAGCTAAGATCGTGATTGGGTCAGTATGGTTGAAGAAGGTCACAGAGGTAGAAGGGTGAAGTGAAATCATGGAGGGATTTTAACGTGTGAACAAGAATCTTGAACTCATAACTTGATCTGTTAAGTAATGGGAAGGCAAATGGAGCTGGGTTGTGGGTCACAAGCTCACTGAATAGTTTCTCTGTTATAAGATGAAGAACCGAATCATGAATTACTGTTTACAGGAGATAATGAAGACGAAATACCAGCCATACAAGGGAATCCAAAAATAAGTCAATGTGAAATGTTTAATAAAATGAATATAAATAAAAAATGATAATGGAGAAAATAATGAGACTCAAGACAGACAAATCTCCAGGACCTGATAATTTCCACCCCAGGGTGTTAAAGGAAATAGGAAAGGAAATTGCAGATGCATTTGTCATAATTTTCCCAAACTCACTAGATTCGGGAATTGTGCCCTTACATTGGAAAATTGTGAATGTCACTTCTTTATTTAAGAGAGGAAGAAACCAGGGAACTAAAGACCTGTCAACTTAACGTCATTTGTAGGAAATATATTGGAATTCATCATCAGGAACAGAATGACTGAACACTTGGACAGGTATGAGCTTGTCAAAGAGAGTCAGCATGGGTTTGTGAAGATTATGTCTGCCTGATGTAACTGAATTTTTTATAGATGTCACTAAAATGGTGGATAAGAGTGTGTCTATGGATGTTGTTAATTTGCACTTTCAGTAGCATTTCGTAAGATTCCACACAAAAGATTATTAGCGACAATAAGTCGGAGGTAACCTTGTGATGTGTCTTGACAATTGGTTCGGAGGCAGGAAACAGAGTAGGGATAAAAGGAACATTTTTTAATTGGAGGGACGTGACAAATGGTGTTCTCAAGGGTTTGTACTGGGACCTCAGCTATTTGCAATACTGTGTATATATATATATATATATATATATATCTATATATAACATATATAAAAAGACCTGAATGAAGGAATAGAAAGTTTTATATCCAAGTTTGAAGATGACACTAAGCTAAGAGGCTCAGTAAGCTGTGCAGATGGGAGTAGGAATTTCCACATGTATGCGAATGACACCCAACTCTACCTCTCTGCCTCCAACCTCAATTCCAGGACTGCTGGTGTCCTGACTGGTATCAGACATCAAGTCCTGGATGAAAGCCAAATTCTACAGCTGAAAATCTAGCCGGGCCTCAGCCTCTCTACCCCTACATTTTGAATTCCATCCCACAATCCCTTCATTTGCTCCCTCCCTAGACTCCTTTAAGACTGGTCTCAAGAGCCCCTCTACTTCAGTTGCCATCTTACCTTTCTGCCCTCCCTCATCCCAACCCTGCCCCGCCCCTCCTGCTTATCTTGAGGGGCCTGGAATACAAAGGGGAATAAATTATGCTTCAGCTGAATAGAGTGTTAGTCAGACCCCATCTGGAAATTGGATTGCGTTCAGTTTTGGGCTTACCTCAGGAAAGACCTGGAGGGCTGTAGCACTGGCTCATCAGAATATTACCAGGCCTAAAAGTTTTAAGTTACGAGGAAAGGCTGCATAAACTTGGATTGTATTCCCTTGAGTTTAGAAGGTCGAGGCGTGATTTGATTGAGGTATTTAAGATGATAAAGGGATTCTATGGTGGAGATACAGAAAAGCTATTTCCTCTGATGGGGGAAATCAAAAAACAAGTGGGCATAGTCGTAAAATTAGAACCAGACCATTTATGAGTGAAATCAGGAAGCATTTTTTCTACTTAAAGGGTGGTAGAAATCTGGAAATCTCTCCCCGAAAAGGCCATGGATGCTGGATTTCAAGAGTGGGGTTGATAGCTCTTTGGTAGGTTAGCGTATTAAGGAATATTGGGAGAAAGCAGGAAATTGGAATTGAAAGGATTAGTTGAGGCACAGATCAGCCATGATCTAATTAAATGGTGGAACAGGCTCGAAGGGTTGAATGGCCTACTCATATTCCTATGTTCCTACGACTTGTGGAATGAAAAGGAAGCAATTTTTCTCTCCAACAATAATTTACTCGCAAGAGATGAATACCTTTCCTCTTTAACTGGGGGCAGTGTTCCTGGAGTACCAGCCAAATGGCTGTTGTTCATGGTTTGAGTCACAACACTGAATGCTGATTTGACTGAGGGTATTTTGACTCATAGGAGTATTGCAACACAGAAGTGCATCAAACGAGGGTGTGGGGAAAAAGGACATATATTTCAATATAGTGAAGGTGCAGAGTAAAGGTGACGCTCTCACCAATTTATTGTATTTGGATTGCACTGAATGAATAGAATCAATTATGCCTCTTTCAGTTAGTTTTTGCAATGATCAAACTAAAACTTCGACTATGACTACCCATCAATAAAAACATTATAAATCTATTCATGAACAAAACAACACACTTGCATTTATACAGCACCCATCACCCGAGTCAAATAAGAAAACACACAGGCTGGTGAGGGTGAAGCACATTAACTTTCACATCATATATCATTTAAATGCAGATGTCACTCTTTGAATTGCACAACATTGTTGCTGTTATTCAGATGAAAGGAAGTAAAATAAGAATGGCCCAATTCTTCTTCAGGTGACTTGTTATGTTTGGATGAAAAAGAAAGTGATCTGCAGTTAAAAAAGGGTATCACTACAATGAGGTCAGAAACAAATTTATTCCATCACATTCTGGGGTTTCACTCATCAAAATACTTTTTGACTTTCATTTGCAAGATTTCTTCCAATATGTTAAATTGTGTTCTGTCTTCTGACAGTGCATTGAATTGCTCTGTCCTGTGAATAAACTTATTTTGGTTAATTTGATAAAAAAGCCTGTGTCAGCTCAGAATACACTAATCTTTCAAGAGATTGAAGTGTTAGCAGAAGCCAAATATACACAATTAGCTGCCGCATGTCGCTCACAAAATATAGTTAATTCATTTTGCAGTATACTTTGTGAAACGCCTTGAAGACGTGATAAGGCACTATTCAAATGCAAGGTTTACTATTATTATATAGAGTATCTGTTAGGTCCTGAAAGGCATCAATATTAAACAAAAGCGAGTGTGAGGAAGGTACATTCTAGAGCACAGAATGAGTGGTGGCTTGTTAGAACCGCTCATGCCCATTCATAAAAAGCAAGTTCTGAAAAACCTTTTAAATTCTAGCTAACCTTTCAACAATATTAAGCACTGCCAAAGGAGGCAATGATTTCAGAAACCTTTATTTTCATTGCAACTGGAGAATAGTGACTAACAGATGATTCAGCTTACCTTGATACCAGCGAGAATAATGTTCTTTGCTGCAAAGAAAAAAGACTAGTCAGTAATGTCCTTAAATTACAAAAAATGTTACAGCGCGAAAATAGGCCATTTGGCCTAACTTGTCCATGTCGCTGTTTGTAATCCACATGAGCCTCACCCTCCCCCACGTTCTATTCCCTTCTTACTTATGTATAAATAAAAAGCCTACAACAACACAATGAACAAAATGGTGTTTACCTGAAAATATCAATTGGGCACAAAGCTATTTTCCCATTTAATAAGGAAACTGAAAAATCACTAAGTAATTTTCCCAAATGCTGATATTTCTTTCTCTGCTTTTACAAGCAATTGATTTAAAGCTATTGCTACTTGTCTTCTCTCTATATCTCCCCAGATTGTCACATTTTGAATATAGAGAATTTTGCTCCACAGTAAGAAGTTGCTTTTGCACTATAGTATGACAGCATCATACAGCATCCTAGAGCATCTCAGAGCGCTTAACAATGGCGGAGGAAGGGGAAAGTGACCATAAATGCAGTCGAAGAGGAAGGTCTTCAGATGTGACCTGAAGTTGGAAAAGGATGGGGTGAGGCGAAGGAGTTGAGGGAGGGAGTTTCAGGGCGGAGTGGCTGAAAGCATGACTGCTGATGGTGGAGTGGAGAATTTGGTGGACAAGGACAAGGAGGAGGCTGCACTCAGTAAAGCGGAGGCTACGAGCACTGCTGTGAAGAGAGAGGTTAGAAATAGGGGGGTGCCAAGGAATGGAGGGATTTAAACATGAGAACGAGGATCTTGAAATTTTTGGGGGGTTTTTTTGCGTTTTTGGCGAATATCCAGCAGGCGCTTTAACCGGCATTGGCCAGGTCCCGAGGATGTCGGATCAACAGACTTTTACTGTATTAAGTACTGATCAGCAACTTCTCCCCTAAAATCAGCAAGGAGTTGATTTGGGAATATACTTATTACTTAATAATATTCACTTAATGGAGTCCAATCACAGCCTTTATCATTTAGGTTAATATTGCCCTTTAGAGCTTATGCCACTGTTCCCGTTTTTGCTCACATTCGGCCCTCCTCTCCCCCCACTTGTTTTGCCTTCTACTCACTCTGAAGAATGTCTAAAAAGGTCAAACTCTGAAAAAAGGGACACATACTCAGACAGCTAACATTTAATTATTTGTTCCAGAGAATAGCAAATATATGGCAGTAATTTCAGAGGCAGGCAGTAGAGGCAGATTTTATAAGTAAACTTAGCTCATCAGGCACGAATAACAGACTGATATTTGCAGCTATCCCCTTGGAAAAGGCACACACCAGTGTCTCACCTATTTGAAGAATTCTCTCGGGTTATTCATGTACAATAACTTGTCAAACAGTGAGTGAGCCCTGTGACTAGAGATTATTTATTAAAAGAGGTTGACTCCAATTGTCCGATCCTCATGAGGGAAAAAGAAGGAAAACAATAGTGTTGCATGAAGCTGGTATTGCGTCTTCCCCATCTATTACTTGTCCCTGTCAATCCACATTGCCCTGACCAAGTTCTTAGGTCTTAGTGAGCCACAGTTACTCACTCAATGCAGCTGTTAAATGTTTAAAAACAAAGTTCTACAGTAATGCAAAATAATTATGTATTTAAAGCTGTTCCATAATATGTCACAGAATTTTATGGCAGACTCAAGCCATTCGATCATCTGTGCTTGAGCTGGCTGTTTGAAAGAGCTACCATCTAGTCCTTCTCCCCCAATATTACGGCAAGTGATGCATTAGAACAAGCGAGAGACCTGATTCGATTCCCAACATGGGTAAACCTTGGGCAAGTTTCCTTACTCCACACGCTTGATTAAAGTCCCTCAAGAAAAATGAATCATTTATAATTTGGTTATTCAATCCACCACTGTTTGTGGGACATTGCTGTGCATAATTGGCTGCCATATTTCGCCCACAAACATATAATTCACTTTACAGTTCACTCTGTGAAGCACTTTGAGACATCTCAAAGACGTGAAAAGCGCTATATCAAATGAATGGATTATTATTATAACAAATATAATTCTGAGGTTATACAGCAAACTTGGAAAGGGCAATGCTTTCAAGGAGTGTGTTTTTATCGAGTCAAAGCTATCAAAAACCTGATCAGTAACACACTGATATAAATAATGTTCTTGTATCCATGACACATTGGTAGCATAGCAACAAAGAACTGACAAGTCAAGAACATGGAACCCATAACACAGGACGTCAGAAAGACAACAAATTCATCCTAATTATAGTACAATTAGTTCTATTCAGAACTTAAGGGCATCACCGATCAAGGCTCTGCTGCAGACAGAACAGGCACAAGTTGATAGGTTCTTAGCTCACTATTTTTATTGAAAACAAGATATGTATACCAATGATCTATTTTAAGTGTTTTGGACTTATTCCCTGATTTTAATTTACTCCAATGCTGAATAAAAAGTTTAACAGTTAATTATGTAAGATGTTTCACAAACACAAAATCTCATCTTCACATGTCTCTTCAAAGCCTGTCTGCCTCATTGTTTTCAACCACTTGTTAAAAGCTTTCTCTTATTTTAGCTGGAGTAAAAATAAGCCAGTAAAATAAAAACTTGACCTAAGGTTTTAAAGGACAATCATATTTATATCACTTTTTATTCAACTCATTGATAATACAGAGAAAAAAGAATTAATTTGAAACCTATTAACTTTAAAGCAATGACTTTGTCTCTCATCCATCTACCGGAGATAAAATCCCAGTAATTTCTTATGTACTGCATATTCCCCATGTGAAGGATGGGAATACATTCTAGACATAACAAATTAAATAATTTCTCAGTAAAACCTTCCCATGTGGTCATTTGATCCAATGCTATCCTGCTTTTGAATTTGAAACTTGTACAAGGGAAGAAAATTTAGCTGGCACAGAACAAACTGGAACTGCATCCCTAATGGGTCTAGGGCAAGGGTGGGCAAACTTTTTGGCCTGAGGGCCACATCTGGGTATGGAAATTGTATAGTGAGCCATAAATGCTCAAGAAACAAACAATTCATGTTCAAACAGGGAGAACACAATTTTGTTTTGAACTGTAGCTTCTCGCACAAAAATGTTTTGCTGAGCTTTTAAGTTAGTAGTGATTTTCTCAGCTTTCTCAGCTTTTCTTGCTGTTTCCTCAGTTGTTAAGCCGCTGCCATAATTAGGATATTTCGTTGAAAAATGGCGATTCAAATTGTACTCCTTGAACACCACGATGCTCTCCTGACAAATCAGGCATACAGCCTTCGAGTCCACATTTGTGAAAAAATATTTTGCATTCGATTATTTGTTGAAAACCCGACACTCACTGTCCACTTTTCTTTTTTGTGCTGTGCTAATTTTTGAAAGGGAAAAGACAAACCTAACTGCCGGCCTTTTTTCAAATTGCTGTTTTTCAAGATTGCTCGTACTTCACACATAGTCAAAATAACGTCATGCATGCAGTGTCTCACGTGGGGCATTGCAAAGCACTTTGTTTTGGCAACACACACTGTATGCTAGGGTCCGGCGATATGGAATTTTTCCGATATCGATATATCGGTGAGCTCATATCGATATATTGATATCACCGGGTTTTTTATCTTGTGCGCATGCGCAGAAACGGTAATTAGTGGGAGGAGAGGGAATGACCGGTCTGTGCATGTCTGATTGTGTTTGGTGGTAGGGGGATGCACGCGCATTCAGTAAGCGTACTCGAGGCCCAGGAAGTTTGCGATGCCGTCGACAAGGTCAGTTAAATGCTATCTATGGTTATTTGTTAGTTTAAGGGAGCGTAATGGGCATTTGAACCTTTGGTTGTATATTTTCTGTATGCTGTAACATGTCATTCGTAAACGATACACCGATATTTTGTCGATATACCGATTTGTTTTTCATACTGAATTTTTCGATATACCGATATATTCAAATTTCCGATATCAGTCTATCGATATGAAAAATTATACCGATATATCGATATATCGCTGGACACTACTGTATACCTAGTAAATTGGTAGGCTATGAAAAATGTTAGGTCGATAGATGTTATTTCAAATTGAAATCAACCAATACATCGGTTTAATGGGTTTTTATATTTTTAGTAATCAGGTACCTCAATAACTGTTATAGCGCAATGCAGCTCGAGAGCTCGATGAAAAGCCCCCATGGGTTGGATGTGGCCCGCGGACCGTAGTTTGTCCACCCCCAGTCTCGAGACACAACAGTGAACGGTGAGTGATGGACAAGGGTAAAGCACACATAAAAAGTACTAAATAAACCAGCGAAGCTTTATTTTTGCAAGTCTTCAGGTCACCAACTCTCTTGTGCTGCAGTCTCGTGTTCTGTTCCCAGATTTCATCTATTATTCATATTGTACTGCATCACAATGCTGTGCGTGTATCGATGTCTGGTAATCTCGAGCTCTGCAGCTGTCAAATCTAGCTCAACAGTAGAGGGATTGATTTATAAGTGCACACAAAGAACATGCTCGCCGGTGCTGCAGTGAATTAAGCCTGTTTCCATAGATATTTTGACCTCTCATATCATTTTATTCCTGCAGTCCACGTCGCTGTACAAACAGGACTTTTCCAATACAGTAAAAGCCCGTTTATCCAGCATCCGCAGGACCTGGCCAATGCCGGTTAAAGCGCCTGCCGGATATTCGGGCGGCCTGCGGCCAAAAACCCACCACAAAAAGATGAAAGTTCTTTTAACACACACTATACACACCAGACTAAATAATAACAAATAATAACAGAATATTGTATTGGCACTTATTGTTAAAACTACTCTCTTGCGCTTCTCACCTTCACTGATTGAGGTTTACAGTCCAGCGATTCTTTTTTAAATGGAGGACGCCAAGTGGGTGAATAAAGCGGCAGTGCGATTTTAAAGTCGCGCGACTTTACAAGCGGCAAGCCGATAACCCTAGACTCTACTAGCGGCAAACCAAAATACTGTACCTGCGCGACAATATGGGTTATCCGGTAATGTTATCGGCTTGCTGCTAGTATGGCTTCAAAGTCAAACTCCGTTTTTTTCACCCGTTTGGCGTGCTCCATTTTAAAAAGAATCGCTAGAATATAAACTTCAACCGCAGCATCATGGATTCAAGCGCAGCATCTACCAGCAAAGGTGAGAAGCGCAAGAGAGTAGTTTTAACAATAAGTACCAATACAATAGTCTGTTATTATGTTATTATTTATGCATTTACAAATGCTCCACCGCTATTGTTCCGGATGAGTTCCGGTTTATCGAATTGGGACTTTTTTGGGGGTGTGCCGGTTATACGGAAGTGCTGGTTCATCGAGTCACGGATAAACGGGCTTCTACTAAAAGATTATGATGATCTGAACACAAGGAGCAAAAGCACAGAGTGAAAAGATGTGAGAAGCATTCTAAAACATCAGTTGAGTTTCAAATCTATTAGCAACTAACTTTGGGGAAGCAAAGGGGAGGCTTGAGCACGTGCATTCCAAGTACATTTCGTAGAATCATAGAATCTTACGGCACAAAAGGAGGCCATTTAGCCCATCGAGACTATGCTGGCTCTTTGAAAACAGCAATTCAATCCCATTCCCCAGCTCTATCCACATAACCGCACAAACTTGTCCTCCCCAAATAAACGTCTACCTCTCTTTTAAAGAGAATTTCTTCCCAAGTTGCAATGAAATAACCCAATACACAGGCAATTTTAGAGAAAATTTAGCTACAAAACAATGGCAAGTGAAAACCTTATTGCTATAAAAAAAATGCAGTTGGATTCAATTTGAGGTGCATTTCATCGTATGGAATAGGGGGCATGACCCTTTTAAAGAAACTTTACAAATACAGTAAAAGCCTGTTTATCTGTGACCCGATCAACTGTAACTTCCGTATAACCGGCACCTCAAAAAAAAAGGTCCCCATTCGATTAACCACATCTTATCCAGCACAATGTATCAGTATTTTGGAATGCTGCTACTTGTGCCTGAAGGTGGCGCTGCTGTTTTTTCCACTCTATGAAAAAACAGCAGAGTACTCACAGAGTACAGTACGATTACCTCTGAATGCTGCCGTAGTGCACTTCCGGGTTTGAGAGGGAGGCAGGGAGAGAGAGGTGGTATGTTTCAAAACATTTTAATTAATTTTTTTTAAAAATTGTGTTGGGTTTTCAGCAGCTGGCTGCCCGAATATCCAGCACGTGCTTTAACCGGCATTGGCCAGGTTCTGAGGGTGCCGGATAAACGGGTTTTTACTGTAATCATGACCATCGTCTTTTTTTTGTCGATTTCAAGTATCTTTGCTGTTCTAACCTTTGCTGAAACTGATGGAGGATGAACTGAGCCAATGAGGGAGATCAAATCACTTGCCGTAAAGGTAAATTAATACCACAACTAACATTGATTCATTGTGTTATTAGGGTTATTCTATGTAAATAATCTGTGAGAAATACTCCATATTAATGTTCACTCTTCAACTGTTATAAATATTTAGCTGTCAATCTGAATTCTCCATGTTAATTTAACAACTGGCTTGGAGACTCTGATGTGTCTCAGGCACAAAATAGGCTTACTCTCCTCACAAATTTAGGCACCCTTTAAATAATTTTTTTTGGTAAAAACTCTAATCTTTAAATGGTGTGTTTGAATCTCATTCGGCCTCCAGATGAACAACAACAAACAATTCACATTTGTATAGCGCCTTTCACGCCGGGATCCCAGTCGATATCCAGCAAGCCTGGATGTGAAAAGCTATCCAAATAGTGAGACGAAAAGATGTAACAAAACAAGTACTTACCAATCTCCACACCCAGGCCGCCAATGCCACTTAGGAAAACATGGGACTGAGCCATCTGATGCATTGCATTGTCTCCAAGCACGTATCGCTGACGGCTGCATAGAAAGATACACACGAGAAAAAGAGAACAGAAGGCTTAGGGCCAAAAATAATGGCTAAATGCACCTCATTTTTAATCTGTTTTCTCCACCTCATTAGTACAATATCTGATCAATAACCTATATCAAGAAAAGTGTTGTAATGTGTAACAACAACTTTGATTTATATAGCGCCCTCCACGCTGGACGGCGTCTCAGAGCGCTTCACAATAGCGGTTCCCGGGACCGCTAACAATGACATTAATGCTTTAAGGAGAGGGTGCGCTGGAACCCATTATTCTGTTTGTCAAACCATCTTATTTGAACACACACGTTATAAACTGTGAAGGTACAATGTTACACTACATGTCTTAGTCAACAAGGGACTTGACATAAGGCTACCACATTCACAATGTGAAAGATAAGCCATAATAATTACACTAAAAATAATAAATGCTAGCAAGTATATGGATGGTGCTACGCTCTCCTTTAATAGGTCCTTCCACGCAACCCTACAACAACAAAACCTCCAATAAAAAAGCAATAATATGGAACAAGAAAAGGTAATTTGAACCAAGTCCTTTTAATTATGATGAGACTCATACTATGTTAAATCAAGGCCCTATCTGTCTATTTAGATGGATTTAAAAGATCCTGTGGCATTATTCAAAGAAGGGAAGTTTCTCCCAATCTCCTGGCCAAATGAAACATTTACATAGTGTCTTTCACACAGGTAGCATCTCAGAATGGGCAGAGCTTGACACAGATTGACATGTGATCTTGTTCAGGGATGTGTAGAAGGCCTGAATCCTTTAGTTCTGCCAATCAATTCACCTTACGTAACCTCCTCATACTTCGGTTGATCATTTTAAAGATCCGGATCTTGTCCACGCTCAAAAACAAGCATGTACCTGATCATACCTGAAGTCCAAGTCAAAAAAATCTCAGAATTTAAATTCTATTTTGCCACTAATTTGCTTTATATATTAAATAGGTCCAATTTCTTTCTATCACTGAACCTTGGTTAATTTTCTACTTCTCAGGTCAGAGGAGCCAAGATTAATTGTTTTCTTTTCTGAGCCCAGAAGAACTGAGGCCAATTGTTTCCATTCTCAGCACAGAGATACTTATGGTAAGTATCTCCCTTCCCAGCACAGAGAGTGGGGAAACTCCTTAAACCTGTAACTCCCTAAAATCAAACTGTAGCTGCCTTGAATCAACAAACACAACACAGATCAAAACAACAAGATTGCATTTGTATAGAGCCTTTGACAGTGGGAGAATGTCCCAAGGGGCTGGCCAGTCGAGTTTACAGTCACGCTGGTGTTTGGCCTCGGGATGATTCGGGTGGGGTGGGTCCAAGAGATTTGGAGTGGGAAGATGATTGAAGGTGCAGGCAAAGAGGTAAGTCTTGAGTTGCACCTTGAAGGAGGCGAGGGAAGGGGTGAGGCATAGGGACTCAGGGATGGAGTTCCAGAGAATGGGATAGGCTGAACACCACTGATGAAGATGGGGTGGCAGGCCAGGGGACATGAAGCAGGCCAGCACCTGCTGAGTGAAGAGTGCAGCCAGGTTGATGGGGTTGCAGGGGTTAGGGTAGGGAAAGGCCATTGAGGGCTTTAAAAGGTGAGGACCAGGATCTTGAATTGAATTCTCCGAATGATAAGCAAAAATAGTTCAAAGCGTGCCATTTAAACAGTACATGGAAATTCCTGTACTTGGAATAAAATGCATATTCTCTCCCTGGAGGGAAGCATCCTTCTTATCTAATTCCAGAGATTAATAGGTGAAGGTTGTCAAGAGTCAAGATGTGGAAACACCAGTGTGGTCAAAGTACATCTGGAGTTTAATCAGCTAAAATTGGATAGCTTGCCATATAAAATTCTATCTGGGAAGCTTCCTGTTGCTTATCAAGCTAGAAATCATAGAATCTTACGGCACAAAAGGAGGCCATTCGGCCCATCGAGTCTGTGCCGGCTCTTTAAAAAGAGCAATTTAATCCCAATCCCCAGCTCTCTCCCCATAACCTCGCAAACCGGTCCTCCCCAAATAAATGTCTACCTCTCTTCTAAAAGTTGCTATCGAATCGGCCTCCACCATCTTTTCAGGCAATGCATTCCAGATTCGAACAACTTGCTGGGTGAAAACATTTCTCCTCATCTCCCCTCTGCTTCTTTTTGAAACTATTTTAAATCTGTGACCATGAGCCACTGATACGCCCACCAGTGGAAACAGTTTTTCCCTATCTACTCTGTCGAATCCCCTCATGATCTTAAAAACCTCTATTAGGTCTCCTCACAACCTTCTTTCTTCCAAATACCCTGCCAATTCAGGTTTAGACTTGCAAGGTTAACAGCAGCTCAATGAGAAAAATTCCTACCCAACTCTTTCTTCCCCCATCCCTTTACAGATAACTGTAAGAGTTGAAAATAGTTCTTGAATAACTCAAAAGCGATGTTTGGTTAACGCAACAAATAACAACAAAATTGCACTTATATAGCGCCTTTCACGTCGGGAGGACGTCCCAAAGTGCTGAACAGTCTGGTCGGGACCTGAGGGTGGGGGGTGCGGGGGTGTGGGGAGAGGGTCGAAGTAGGGGGAAGGGGAAAGGGAAGGAGAGTGGGAGAGACGGAACAGTTAGTGGGGCAGCCGAAAGCGCGGTCGAAGAGGAATTTCTTGAGACCGGCCTTGAAGGAGGAAAGGGGGGAAGCAAGGCGGAGGGGCTGCGGGATGGAATTCCAGTGTGGGAGCAGAGTAGCTGAAAGCCCGGCCGCCGAACGGAGTGTACTACAAGACCAACTTTGGGACTTGGCTAATTACTTGCTTCAGTATCCCATCAGTGTTCTCACCTGTATAAGGAATCATCAATTTCCATCGTGTCAGCTGCCATCCTTGGCCACTATTCGCCAAAACCTGCAAAACAATTTTTAAAAATTCAGCAAAAAGTTTTTAAAAAAGGATAAAAGTAAAGATAATTTGATCTGATCCTTCCAGAAAACCAACCAAGTACAGCATAAAGTTGTTTCTTAACTGAGTCTAGCATTCTGGCCTCCATCACCCTTTATGATAGTAATCAACAGTGGAACGAACTGTCTTACAGGACTCATCTTGCAAGCGAAAGGTCCCAGAATCAATTCCCAGGCAGGGTGAAACCTTAGGCAAGTTTTCTTATTCCACACGCCTGTTTACCCAGCAGTAAGTAGGCAATCTACTTAGTCAATCGTATTTCTGGGGGTAATATACCCTTCAAAAAATAATAACAGAATTTTTATCCACAGCAGTTTTGTTATCATAATAGTAACAAACCCCACAGAACGACAATTTGGCTCATCAAACTCCCTCCATCTAGAGGCTATCCTATATATTTGTTCATATGATATTGTGGATTACAACAACACCACCACCAAATAATAGTAATTTAGCTTTATTTGCAAAAAGTATTTGAATGTAAGGAAGTGCCATTCCATTTTGTAAAAATATACTGTACTTCTTGTAATTTATAATAAATTTCTGGAGTATAGAGTACTAGCCAGACTTCATTTGGAGTTCTGTTTTCAATATAACACATCAAATTTTACGAAAGATATACTAGCCTTGGAGAGTATCCAGTAACAGTTCACTATATTCATATCTAGATTGGAGGGGCGTAGCTATGATGAAAGGCTGGTTATCCTGGGGTTACATGTCTGGAAGCAGAGAGAGTTACGGTGTGACCTGATTAAGGTAATTAAAGTAATGAAAGAAATTGTCACATTAGATAGTGGACAACTCTCTCTTGGATAGATGGATGCATTACAAGGGAGCCTTCAAATCAGAACTAATATAGTTGAAATTGAGGTTTGGAAGTATTTCTTTCCACAAAGGCTTGTGAAGTTGTGGAATACTTTGTCTCAGTAAGCTGTAGAGGAGGCATCAATAGGAATGTTTAATAAATAGTACAGTATCAAAGGGGTATGGCAACATTGGCATTAAATATCTATCAAAATCTAATTTAAAAAACATACATTTTATCTTTATAGAGCGCTTTTGGGTCATGCGGCTGTCCCAAACTATTTTACAGAATTGTTGGATTGTGGCGAGAACGTGGTTGAAAAGAAATATGTTAAGGCTTAAAGATGGGGAGAAAGGTAGTGGGCAAAGGCACTCTGGGATGGTCGAATAGTTAAAAGATCGTTCACCAATAGTCGGGCGGGTAAGGTGAGGGGCATAATGTAGGCTGGTGTTTGCTAAGTGATAGAAATGGCTTGGGTGTTAGGGTGCACAAGGATGCAAAAGTAAGGCAAAGACTTGAGATTTAAATGGGAGGACAAGGAACTTAAAATCAACCTGCTGGGTAGTGATGGATGAGTGGAAGAGAAAGGAGTTTCTAATAAACTGATAGAACAGGCTCAATGGATTGAATGTAATCAATCAATCAATCAATCAATCAAAACTTACATTTAAAGTGTACCTTTCAGTAATTTAAATAATGTGTTTTAGTTTTCATTTAAAGGGACACTTTTTTAAGAATAAACCTGTACTTATATAGCACTGTATCACAAGAAACATCTCAATGCACTTGATATGTATTGGAATTGTGCAGTAATTTGGAATAATTTGTACACAAAACAGTGTAACCCTTTGCACACTGAAGGTTGCCAAAACAACGAGGTGAATAAATGAATTAATCAGGTAGCCAGCACATGGAAGAAACTCCCTTTCCTTTTCACATAGACCTTTAACATTCCCCTGAAGAATACAAATGAGACCATGGTTCATTTACAGAATCCTAGTACAGTATTCTGCAGGTCTGTAATTACAGTACCTTCTTTCTGTCAACCTTTCATTCACTTTTTAGTTAATTCCTGCATCAATGTGTCACAAATGAAAACAACTGCACCCAATAAATATAGTGGACCATGTGATCTTTCCACCCACACACCTTTCTGAAGTACAGGAATATAAAACACTTTTTTTTAGTAAAATACTCTTCGCGCATACCTCAAAACAATAGAGCTTTCTAATTTAGATTTAAGATGAATCCACCAAGGACTAGATAACAGATAGGAAAACTTAAATATTACCAGTGGAGAAATGTTCCCTTAAATTACAGGACAGTACATCCTTGTGCTTACAACAGGCAGAAGCTTTAATCATAGCAACTACTCAACATGCCAAATTTACATTCATCATTTCTGCATTGTAAAATTTGCTTTGCTTTAGAATATATAACCAAATCTTCCCTAGGTTTATCAAAATAAATAAGGTAATGCAGAAAGGCACTTAGGAGGGATCCACTGCATCAGCCACTCAATAAAATGTCAGGAGGTACCTAACGTACCATTAATGGCAAAATATTATGAGTGAAAATGCAGGAAATCCACAATTGGAATAGAATCATATCATTTTGCAGCACAAAAGGATGCCGTTTGGGACATCGAGTCTGTGCCGGCTCTTTGAAAAGAGGTATTCAAAGTCACTCCCACTCTCCTGCTCTCTCCCCATAACCCCGCAAACTCGTCCTCCCCAAATAACCATCCACCTCTCTATTAAAAGTTAAAGATGGAGAAGACGACTGGCTCCAATGACACCTATACTATGGAGTGTGGCAAACTAACAGAGACAAATTTTGTGTACTGTTTACTGAAGAAAATGGACGGTGTACAAGAAATGAATAAATTGAATTTTTTATATATCAAAAATCAGAGATGACGTCCAAATAAATACAGTACTGTATTTACCATTAATACTACTTAGCAACAGAATGATTTTTAAATGTGGGGAATTTAGGATGGGATCTTTAGATCAATGCATTGATTCAGTTAACCTTTGTACTTTGTTTACCTTTTCGCCCACAAATATACAATCAATTCACTTTATAGTATATTCTGCTTTCAGACATTTAGAAGACATGAAAAGCGCTATATCAAATGCAAGGATTACCGGTATTATTCTATTATTATTAGTCACCAATGATTCAGATTAAACATACTTTGCTTGATCTTTGCAAAGAAAAGCCAATCTGAGAAGTCAGAGCATGATACCTGTGATAAGATGTTTATGCAGTGATGCAGCCTGCTAGTGGAGGAAGCAGACAGGTCTATATGGTGTTAACAGGTCACAGAGGTAGGAAGGAACAAAACCATGGAGAGCTTTGAAGGCATGGGCGAGGATTATGAAATATCCTTTGAGGAATGGGGAGCCAGTGGAGCTGAGTGAGGATGAGGGTGATAGGGTCACAGAGCCTAGTGTGGGAGAGGACACAAGCTGCATAATTAACCATGTTAAACAAAATACTCAGACAAGTCACTTTACAGTAGATTCTGTGAAGCACTTTGAGATGTCTCGAGAACGTGATAAGGCACTATATCAAATGCAAGGATGATTACTGTTTTATAAAACAGAATAATAATAAAATAATAAGCTTTGCATTTGATATAGCGCCTTATCGTGTTGTTGAGACATCTCAAATAGCTTCACAGAATGTACTGTAAAGTGGATTCACGGTGTATTTTGTTTAACATGGTTAAGCAACCAATGCTTTAATAATGTTAAAGCAGTAACAAGATTTATGCAATAGCATAGAAAGAGATAGACGTGTGCTCTATTCACACCGAGGAATCTACGGAGACTCAGGCTGCTGTACCGTTCCACACTCTTGACCATTCATTTCAGTGCTGAGCTCAGGAGCAAACAGTGGCCTGTAAATATCTATGGTCTGACATGTGCGGGCACAGCAGCCTGCTTTCACTACCTTTCAAACTGTTGTCAGCGCAAAACTGCAACGTGCCTTGGCTCGATGAAGAGCAATTGGCTGCTGTTCTGCCCACAAAATATATAATTTACAGTATACTCTATAAAATGCTTTGAGATGTCTCAAAGACGTGATAAGGCGCTATATCAAATGCAAGGCTTATTAGTATTATTTTTAATATTATCATAATAACCTTTGTATTTGATGCAGCACCTTATCACAACGGTGATACAACAACACCGCTTATGTTTTATATTTGCAGAGGTGTCTGAAAGTGCTTCACATATTATACTGTAAAGTGACTTGACACTGTATTTGTGGGCAAAATTATTATCATGTACAGTCTTACTATAGAAACTCACAGCACGGGCGGCCATTCAGTCCATTGTGCCCGTGTCGGCTCTTTGAAAGAGCTACCAACTCGACCCATTCCCCCGTTCTTATCACATTTTTTCTGTTTTAAGAACCTATCCAATTACCTTTCGAAAGTTACTATTGAATCAGCTTCCACCACCTTTTCAGGCAATACATTCTAGACCGTAATAGTACTCTGGATAAAAAATGTCTCCTCATCTCCCCGCTGTTTCTTTTGCCAATTATCTTAAATCTGTATCCCCCAATTACCAATCCACCTGTCAGAAAAAACAGTTTCTCCCTATCTACTCTTATCAAAATCCCTCATAATTTTGAACAAATGGGAGTTGTTGCGGTGAGGGTGACACTGAAGGACTGTATGCTGCTGTATTAAAACCCTGACTGACTTAGTTATTATTACTTCCCACAGTTATTGAGTGGGCAGTGAGGGGCAGACTGGGGCTGGCAGTGATTGGTAGTGACTGGGGCTGGCAATAAAGGCAGTGAGGGGCCCGCAATGAGAAGCTGGTAGTGACTGGGGCTGTGGCAGGGGTGGGCAGTGGCTGGCAGTGAAGGGGCAGGCAGGGGCAGTGAGTGGCCATGGCAGTGAGAGGTAGGGGCAGTGAGGCTCAGGGACAGTGATGGGCAGGGGCAGTGAGGAGGCAGTGAGGTTCTGTGAGGGGCAGGGACAGTGAGGGGCAGGAGCAGTGAGGTTCTGTGAGGGGCAGGGACAGTGAGGGGCAGGAGCAGTGAGGTTCTGTGAGGGGTAGGGAGGAGCAGTGAGGGGCAGGGGCAGTGAGGTTCTGTGAGGAGCAGGGAGGGGCAGTGAGTGGTAGTGAGTGGTAGTGAGGAGCAGTGAGTGGTAGTGAGGGGCAGTGGGGAGCTGTGAGTGGCAGTGAAGAGCATGGAGTGGTAGTGAGTGGCAGTGAGGGGCAGGGAGGGACTGTGATGGGCATGGAGGGGCAGTGAGTGGTAGTGAGGAGCTGTGAGTGGCAGTGAGGAGCTGTGAGGGGCATGGAATGACAGTGAGGGATTGTGAGGGGCAGTGAGGGACTGTGAGTGGTAGTGAGGAGGTGTGAGGGGCAGGGAGTGGTAGTGAGGAGCTATGAGTGGGATGCAGTGAGAGGTATATGGAGTGAGGGGCAGTGAGGGGCAGTGGCGGGGGGCAGTGTGTGTGGCAGTGAGGGGCAGTGAGTGTGGCAGTGAGGGGCAGTGAGTGTGGCAGTGAGGGGCAGTGTGTGTGGCAGTGAGGGGCAGTGAGTGTGGCAGTGAGGGGGCAGTGTGGAGCAGGGGCGGGGGGCAGTGAGCGGGGCAGTGAGGGGCAGTGAGTTTGGCAGTGAGTGTGGCAGTGAGGGGGCAGTGAGGAGCAGGGGCGGGGGGGCAGTGAGGGGGGCAGTGTGTGTGGCAGTGAGGGGCAATGAGGGGCAGGGGGCAGTGAGTGTGGCAGTGAGGGGCATTGAGTATGGCAGGGAGGGGCAGTGTGTGCGGCAGTGAGGGGCAGGGGGCAGTGAGTGTGGCAGTGAGGGGCAGTGTGTGTGGCAGTGAGGGGCAGTGAGTGTGGCAGTGAGGGGCAGTGAGGGGCAATGTGTGTGGCAGTGAGGGGCAGTGAGTGTGGCAGTGAGGGGCAGTGAGTGTGGCTGTGAGGGGCAGTGTGTGTGGCAGTGAGGGGCAGTGAGTGTGGCAGTGAGTGTGGCAGTGAGTGTGGCAGTGAGGGGGACAGTGAGTGTGGCAGTGAGGGGCAGTGAGTGTGGCAGTGAGGGGTAGTGAGTGGCAGTGAGTGTGGCAGTGAGGGGGGTAGTGAGTGTGCCAGTGAGGGGCAGTGAGTGTGGCATTGAGGGGGGCAGTGAGTGTGGCAGTGAGGGGGGCAGTGTGTGTGGTAGTGAGGGGGGCAGTGAGTGTGGCAGTGAGGGGGCAGTGAGTGTGGCAGTGAGGGGCAGTGAGGGGGGCAGTGTGTTTGGCAGTGAGTGTGGCAGCGAGGGGGGCAGTGAGGGGCAGTGAGGGGGGCAGTGAGTGTGGCAGTGTGTGTGGCAGTGAGGGGCAGTGATGGGGCAGTGAGGAGCAGGGGCGGGGGGCAGTGTGTGTGGCAGTGAGTTTGGCAGTGAGGGGCAATGAGGGGCAGTGAGTGTGGCAGTGAGAGGGCAGTGAGGGTGGCAGTGAGGGGGACAGTGAGTGTGGCAGTGAGGAGCAGTGGCGGGGGGCAGTGAGTGGCGGGGGGTAGTGAGGGGCAGTGAGTGTGGCAGTGAGAGGGGCAGTGAGTGTGGCAGTGAGAGGGCAGTGAGGAGCAGTGGCGGGAGGCAGTGAGGGGCGGGGGGCGGCGGGGGGTAGTGAGGGGCAGTGAGTGTGGCAGTGAGAGGGGCAGTGAGGAGCAGTGGCGGGGGGCAGTGAGGGGCGGGGGGCAGTGAGTGTGGCAGTGAGGAGCAGGGGCGGGGGGCAGTGAGTGTGGCAGTGAGGGGCGGGGTCGGGGGGCAGTGAGGGTCGGGGGGCAGTGAGGGGCAGGGGGCAGTGAGGGGCAGTGAGAGGGCAGTGAGGAGCAGGGGCGGGGGGCAGTGAGGGGCGGGGGGCAGAGGGGCGGGGGGCAGTGAGGGGCGGGGGGCAGAGGGGCGGGGGGCAGTGAGGGGCAGTGAGAGGGCAGTGAGGGCAGGGGCGGGGGGGCAGTGAGGGGCGGGGGGCAGTGAGGGGCAGGGGGCAGTGAGAGGGCAGTGAGGAGCAGGGGCGGGGGGCAGTGAGGGTCGGGGGGCAGTGAGGGGGCAGTGAGGGCAGGGGCGGGGGGCAGTGAGGGGCGGGGGGCAGTGAGGGGCAGGGGGCAGTGAGGGGCAGTGAGAGGGCAGTGAGGAGCAGCGGCGGGGGGCAGTGAGGGGCAGGGGGCAGTGAGGGTCGGGGGGCAGTGAGGGGCGGGGGGCAGAGGGGCGGGAGGCAGTGAGGGGCGGGGGGCAGTGAGGGGGCAGTGAGAGGGCAGTGAGGAGCAGGGGCGGGGGGCAGTGAGGGGGCAGTGAGAGGGCAGTGAGGAGCAGGGGCGGGGGGCAGTGAGGGGCGGGGGGCAGAGGGGCGGGGGGCAGTGAGGGGCAGGGGGCAGTGAGAGGGCAGTGAGGAGCAGGGGCGGGGGGCAGTGAGGGGCAGGGGGCAGTGAGAGGGCAGTGAGGGGCAGTGAGGAGCAGGGGCGGGGGGCAGTGAGGGGCAGGGGGCAGTGAGAGGGCAGTGAGGGGCAGTGAGGAGCAGGGGCGGGGGGCAGTGAGGGGCGGGGGGCAGTGAGGGGCAGTGAGGGGCAGTGAGGAGCAGGGGCGGGGGGCAGTGAGGGGCAGGGGGCAGTGAGGGGCAGGGGACAGTGAGAGGGCAGTGAGGAGCAGGGGCGGGGGGCAGTGAGGGGCGGGGGGCAGTGAGGGGCAGTGAGGGGCAGTGAGGAGCAGGGGCGGGGGGCAGTGAGGGGCGGGGGGCAGTGAGGGGCGGGGGGCAGTGAGGGGCAGTGAGAGGACAGTGAGGAGCAGGGGCGGGGGGCAGTGAGGGGCAGTGAGGAGCAGGGGCGGGGGGCAGTGAGGGGCAGGGGGCAGTGAGAGGACAGTGAGGAGCAGGGGCGGGGGGCAGTGATGGGCAGTGAGGAGCAGGGGCGGGGGGCAGTGAGGGGCGGGGGGCAGTGAGGGGGCAGTGAGGAGCAGGGGCGGGGGGCAGTGAGGGGCGGGGGGCAGTGAGGGGCGGGGGGCAGTGAGGGGCGGGGGGCAGTGAGGGGGCAGTGAGGAGCAGGGGCGGGGGGCAGTGAGGGGCAGGGGGCAGTGAGAGGGCAGTGAGGAGCAGGGGCGGGGGGCAGTGAGGGGCAGGGGGCAGTGAGAGGGCAGTGAGGAGCAGGGGCGGGGGGCAGTGAGGGGCAGGGGGCAGTGAGGGGCGGGGGGCAGTGAGGGGCAGTGAGGGGCAGTGAGGAGCAGGGGCGGGGGGCAGTGAGGGGCAGGGGGCAGTGAGAGGGCAGTGAGGAGCAGGGGCGGGGGGCAGTGAGGGGCAGGGGGCAGTGAGAGGACAGTGAGGAGCAGGGGCGGGGGGCAGTGAGGGGCGGGGGGCAGGAGCTAGGCCTTGGTCACAGCCGCGGGCCCCGGTGTGGTTGTGAGCCGGGCTCCGGGTGGGGACTCACCAGCTCGGGGTCAGGGCCGGGGCCGGTGTCGGGCTCTCGGGGATGATCCTCCTCCTGTTCCCGGGATCCTCGTCACCGCCGCCGGAGACTGAATGAGTGACCCCGACACCAACTGATCAACTTCCGGGAGCACAGATAGAGAGGGTGGGGAGAGAGAGAGAGTGTCAGAGAGTGTGAGAGTGTGTGTGAGAGTGTCAGAGAGTGTGAGTGTCAGAGAGTGTGTGAGAGTGAGTGTGTGAGTGTGTGAGTGTCAGAGAGTGAGAGTGTCAGAGAGTGTGTGAGTGTCAGAGAGTGTGAGTGTCAGAGAGTGTGAGTGTCAAAGTGTGTCAGAGTGTGTGTGTGTCAGAGAATGTGTGTGTCAGAGAGTGTGAGTGTCAGAGAGTGTGTGAGAGTGTGTGAGAGTGTGAGTGTCAGAGAGTGTCAGAGTGTGTGTGAGTGTCAGAGAGTGTGTGAGTGTCTAGAGAGTGTGAGTGTCAGAGAGTGTGAGTGTCAGAGAGTGTGTGAGTGTCAGAGAGTGTGTGAGAGTGTCAGAGTGTGTGAGTGTGTCAGAGAGTGTGAGTGTCAGAGAGTGTGTGAGAGTGTGTGAGAGTGAGTGTGTGAGTGTCAGAGTGTGTGAGAGTGTCAGAGAGTGTGAGAGAGTGTGTGAGTGTCAGAGAGTGTGTGTGTGTCAGAGAGTGTGAGTGTCAGAGTGTGTCAGAGTGTGAGTGTCAGAGAGTGTGAGTGTCAGAGAGTGTGAGTGTCAGAGAGTGAGTGTCAGAGTGTGTGAGAGTGTCAGAGTGTGTGAGTATGTCAGAGAGTGTGAGTGTCAGAGAGTGTGTGAGTGTGTGAGAGTGAGTGTGAGAGTGTCAGAAAGTGTGTGAGAGATTGTGTGAGTGTCAGAGAGTGTGAGTGTGTCAGAGAGTGAGTGTCAGAGAGTGTGTGAGAGTGTCAGAGAGTGTGAGTGTGTCAGAGAGTGTGAGTGTCAGAGAGTGTGTGAGAGTGAGTGTGTGAGTGTCAGAGAGTGTGTCAGAGAGTGTGTGAGTGTCAGAGAGTGTGAGTGTGTCAGAGAGTGAGTGTCAGAGTGTGTCAGAGTGTGTGTGAGTGTCAGAAAGTGTGTCAGAGAGTGTGTGAGAGTGTCAGAGTGTGTGAGAGTGTGTGAGAGTGTGTGAGTGTCAGAGAGTGTGAGTGTCGGAGTGTGTGAGTGTCAGAGTGTGTGTGAGTGTCAGAGAGTGTGTGAGAGTGTGAGTGTCAGAGAGTGTCAGAGTGTGTGTGAGTGTCAGAGAGTGTGAGTGTCAGAGAGTGTGTGTGTGTCAGAGAGTGTGAGTGTCAGAGAGTGTGTGAGAGTGTCAGAGAGTGTGTGAGAGTGTCAGAGTGTGTGAGTGTCAGAGTGTGAGAGTGTGAGTGTCAGAGTGTCAGAGTGTGTGAGTGTCAGAGAGTGTGAGTGTCAGAGAGTGTGTGAGTGTGTCAGAGTGTGTGAGTGTCAGAGTGTGTGAGTGTCAGAGTGTGTGAGAGTGTCAGAGTGTGTGAGTGTCAGAGAGTGTGAGTGTCAGAGTGTGTCAGTGTGTTTGAGTGTCAGAGAGTGTGAGTGTCAGAGAGTGTGTGAGTGTCAGAGAGTGTGAGTGTCAGAGAGTGTGAGAGTGTCAGAGTGTGTGAGTGTCAGAGTGTGTGAGTGTCAGAGAGTGTGAGTGTGTCAGAGTGTGAGTGTCAGAGTGTGTCAGAGAGTGTGTGAGAAAGTGTCAGAGAGTGTGAGTGTGTCAGAGAGTGTGTGAGTGTCAGAGAGTGTGAGTGTGTCAGAGAGTGTGTCAGAGAGTGTGTGAGTGTCAGTGTGTGAGTGTCAGAGAGTGTGTGAGAGTCAGAGAGTGTGTGTGACCGTGTTAGAGATTAAATTATCGTACTCTTTTAAAGCAGATTCGTTTATTCAGGTATACTCATTGAGCTGACACTAAAGCATATAAAACGACTACAATGCATGCAAAAGCCAACCACTCCATTACTTCTGTTCCCTTCCGATTCTTCTTTTACTTTGTTCACCCTTTTCGCCTATTCCCTCTTATCCGATTCTGCCTCGGGTCTCAATATCGCATTACGCCCTAGTCTTCACTTTTGGGGTTTACCTGTCATCCACCTCTTGTGATGACGCCCAAATACACTAGGTTTCTCATAATGCAATCTCATACACCAATATACTACCCGGCACGCATTCTTCAGGTTAAAAGGGAATAGTCCTTTCTCTTCCTTGCTTCCTCTCAGTCGGTCTCGGGGAAAAGTAGGGGTGTTGATCTCGTTGGGGGTCTGCTGTCACGTTACAGCTCTTCCATCAGTTGGTTCCCTTTCTCGAGAGTGGTTTGGCTACTGTCAGTTACAGTTTCTTCCATCAGGTCCTTCTCCTTCTGCTCCTCCGTCTCCGCTCTCTCTAATCCTTTGTCTCAACACGTTTATCCTTTCTTGGACACATGGTGTTCACGTGAACATCTCATGCCACTCTCGTGCTTATTCACATTCTCTTTTACACCCAACTCTGTCTTTCTTCGCAAACAAGCTCTTCTTATCGCAGTCTGTTCTAGCCGGTTTCTAATGGTGACCTTGACAACTCAAACTATGTGCAGCAACTTCCCTTCTATAGCAGTTATACAAAAACATCACATAGCATCATTCTAGCCCACTCTCTGTTTTTAACAGTCTATACTAATTTTAACCAGTTCTTCACCAACTCCAACAACCGTGTCAGAGTGTGTGTGAGAGTGTCAGAGAGTGTGAGAGTGTCAGAGAGTGTGTGAGAGTGTCAGAGTGTCAGAGAGTGTGAGAGTGCCAGAGAGAGTGTGAGAGTGTCAGAGAGTGTGTGTGAGAATGTTTGTGAGTGTAAGAGAGTGTGTGTGAGAGTGTAAGAGAGTGTGTGTGAGAGTGTGCGAGTGTCAGAGAGTGTGTGAGAGTGTGTGAGAGTCAGAGAGAGTGTGAGAGTGTCAGAGAGTGTGTGAGAGTGTCAGAGAGTGTGTGAGAGTGTCAGAGTGTGTGAGTATCAGAGTGTGAGAGTGTCAGAGAGAGTGTCAGAGTGTCAGAGAGTGTGTGAGAGTGTCAGAGAGTGTGTGAGAGTGTCAGAGAGTGTGTGAGAGTGTCAGAGAGAGTGAGTGTCAGAGAGTGTATGAGTGTCAGAGAGTGTGAGTCAGTGTGTGTGTCAGAGAGAGTGTGTGAGTGTCAGAGAGTATGTGAGTGTCAGAGAGTGTGTGAGAGATTGTGTGAGTGTCAGAGAGTGTGTGTGAGAGTGTCAGACAGTTTGAGAATGTGTGTGAGTGTCAGAGAGTGTGAGAATGTGTGTGAGTCAGAGAGTGTGTGAGAGAGTGTGAGAGTGTCAGAGTGTGAGAGTGTCAGAGAGTGTGTGATTGTCAGAGAGAGTGAGAGTGTCAGAGTGTGAGTGTCAGAGAGTGTGTGAGAGTGTCAGAGAGTGTGAGAATGTGTGTGAGAGTGTCAGAGAGTGTGAGAGTGTGTGTGAGAGTGTCAGAGAGTGTGAGAGTGTGTGTGAGAGTGTCAGTGTGTGAGAGTGTGTGAGTGTCAGAGTGTGAGTGGCAGAGTGAGAGTGTCAGATAGTGTGTGAGTGTCAGAGTGTCAGAGAGAGTGTGTGAGTGTCAGAGAGTGTGTGAGAGTGTGTCAGAGTGTCAGAGAGTGTGTGAGTGTCAGAGAGTGTGAGTGGCAGAGTGAGAGTGTCAGAGAGTGTGAGTGTCAGAGAGAGTGAGTGTCAGAGAGAGTGAGTGTCAGAGAGAGTGTGAGAGTGTCAGAGAGAGTGAGAGTGTCAGAGAGTGTGTGAGTGTCAGTGTGTGAGTGTCAGAGAGAGTGTCAGAGAGAGTGTGTGAGAGTGTCAGAGAGTGTGAGAATGTGTGTGAGAGAGTCAGAGAGTGAGAATGTGTGAGTGAGAGTGTGTGTGTGAGTGTCAGAGAGTATGTGTGAGAGTCAGAAAGTGTGAGAGTGTCAGAGAGTGTGTCAGAGTGTCAGAGTGTCAGAGAGTGTGAGAGTGCCACAGAGAGTGTGAGAGTGCCAGAGAGTGTGTGAGAATGTTTGTGAGTGTCAGAGAGTGTGTGTGAGAGTGTCAGACAGTTTGAGAATGTGTGTGAGTGTCAGAGAGTGTGAGAATGTGTGTGTGAGTCAGAGAGTGTGTGAGAGAGTGTGAGAGTGTCAGAGTGTCAGAGTGTGAGTGTCAGAGAGTGTGTGATTGTCAGAGAGAGTGAGTGTCAGAGTGTGAGTCAGAGAGTGTGTGAGAGTGTCAGAGAGTGTGAGAATGTGTGTGAGAGTGTCAGAGAGTGTGAGAGTGTGTGTGAGAGTGTCAGTGTGTGAGAGTGTGTGAGTGTCAGAGTGTGAGTGGCAGAGTGAGAGTGTCAGATAGTGTGTGAGTGTCAGAGTGTCAGAGTGTCAGAGAGAGTGTGTGAGTGTCAGAGAGTATGTGAGTGTCAGAGTGTGAGAGTGTGTCAGAGTGTCAGAGAGTGTGTGAGTGTCAGAGAGTGTGAGTGGCAGAGTGAGAGTGTCAGAGAGTGTGAGTGTCAGAGAGAGTGAGTGTCAGAGAGAGTGTGAGAGTGTCAGAGAGAGTGAGAGTGTCAGAGAGTGTGTGAGTGTCAGTGTGTGAGTGTCAGAGAGAGTGTGTGAGAGTGTCAGAGAGTGTGAGAATGTGTGTGAGAGAGTCAGAGAGTGAGAATGTGTGAGTGAGAGTGTGTGTGTGAGTGTCAGAGAGTATGTGTGAGAGTGTCAGAGAGTGTGAGAGTGTCAGAGAGTGTGTGAGAGTGTCAGAGTGTCAGAGAGTGTGAGAGTGCCACAGAGAGTGTGAGAGTGTCAGAGTGTGTGATTGTCAGAGAGAGTGAGTGTCAGAGTGTGAGTGTCAGAGAGTGTGTGAGAGTGTCAGAGAGTGTGAGAATGTGTGTGAGAGTGTCAGAGAGTGTGAGAGTGTGTGTGAGAGTGTCAGTGTGTGAGAGTGTGTGAGTGTCAGAGTGTGAGTGGCAGAGTGAGAGTGTCAGATAGTGTGTGAGTGTCAGAGTGTCAGAGAGAGTGTGTGAGTGTCAGAGAGTATGTGAGTGTCAGTGTGTGAGAGTGTGTCAGAGTGTCAGAGAGTGTGTGAGTGTCAGAGAGTGTGAGTGGCAGAGTGAGAGTGTCAGAGAGTGTGAGTGTCAGAGAGAGTGAGTGTCAGAGAGAGTGTGAGAGTGTCAGAGAGAGTGAGAGTGTGAGTGTCAGTGTGTGAGTGTCAGAGAGAGTGTCAGAGAGAGTGTGTGAGAGTGTCAGAGAGTGTGAGAATGTGTGTGAGAGAGTCAGAGAGTGAGAATGTGTGAGTGAGAGTGTGTGTGTGAGTGTCAGAGAGTATGTGTGAGAGTGTGAGAGTGTCAGAGAGTGTGTCAGAGTGTCAGAGAGTGTGAGAGTGCCACAGAGAGTGTGAGAGGGCCAGAGAGTGTGTGAGAATGTTTGTGAGTGTCAGAGAGTGTGTGTGAGAGTGTCAGAGAGAGTGTGCGAGTGTCAGAGAGTGTGTGAGAGTGTCAGAGAGTGTGTGAGAGTGTCAGTGTGTGTGAGAGGCAGAGAGAGTGTGAGAGTGTCAGGGAGTGTGTGAGAGTGTCAGAGAGTGTGTGAGAGTGTCAGAGTGTGTGAGAGTATCAGTGTGTGAGAGTGTCAGAGAGAGTGTCAGAGAGTGTGTGAGAGAGTGTGTGAGAGTGTCAGAGAGTGTGTGAGAGTGTCAGAGAGTGTGTGAGAGTGTCAGAGAGAGTGAGAGTGTCAGAGAGTGTATGAGTGTCAGAGAGAGTGTGTGAGTGTCAGTGTGTGTGTCAGAGAGAGTGTGTGAGTATCAGAGAGTATGTGAGTGTCAGAGAGTGTGTGAGAGAGTGTGTGAGTGTCAGAGAGTGTGTGTGAGTGTCAGAGAGTGTGTGTGAGAGTGTCAGAGAGTTTGAGAATGTGTGTGAGTGTCAGAGAGTGTGAGAATGTGTGAGAGTGTGTGTGAGTCAGAGAGTGTGAGAGAGTGTGAGAGTGTCAGAGTGTGAGAGTGTCAGAGAGAGTGTCAGAGTGTCAGAGAGTGTGTGAGAGTGTCAGAGAGTGTGTCAGAGAGTGTGTGAGAGTGTCAGAGAGTGAGAGTGTCAGAGAGTGTGTGAGAGTGTCAGAGAGTGTATGAGTGTCAGGGAGTGTGAGTGTCAGTGTGTGTGTCAGAGAGAGTGTGTGAGTGTCAGAGAGTATGTGAGTGTCAGAGAGTGTGTGAGAGAGTGTGTGAGTGTCAGAGAGTGTGTGTGAGAGTGTCAGAGAGTTTGAGAATGTGTGTGAGTGTCAGAGAGTGTGAGAATGTGAGAGTGTGTGTGAGTCAGAGAGTGTGTGAGAGAGTCAGAGAGTGTGAGAGTGTCAGAGAGTGTGATTGTCAGAGAGAGTGAGAGTGTCAGAGTGTGAGAGTGTCAGAGAGTGTGTGAGAGTGTCAGAGAGTGTGAGAATGTGTGTGAGAGTGTCAGAGAGTGTGAGAATGTGAGTGTGTGAGAGTGTCAGTGTGTGAGAGTGTGTGAGTGTCAGAGTGTGAGTGGCAGAGTGAGAGTGTCAGATAGTGTGTGAGTGTCAGAGTGTGAGAGTGTCAGAGAGAGTGTGAGTGTCAGAGAGTATGTGAGTGTCAGAGAGTGTGTCAGAGTGTCAGAGAGTGTGTGAGTGTCAGAGAGTGTGAGTGGCAGAGTGAGAGTGTCAGAGAGTGTGTGAGTGTCAGAGAGAGTGAGTGTCAGAGAGAGTGAGTGTCAGAGAGTGTGAGAGTGTCAGAGAGAGTGAGAGTGTCAGAGTGTCAGAGAGTGTGTGAGTGTCAGAGTGTGTGAGTGTCAGAGAGAGTGTGTGAGAGTGGCAGAGAGTGTGAGAATGTGTGTGAGAGAGTCAGAGAGTGAGAATGTGTGAGTGTGAGAGTGTGTGTGTGAGTGTCAGAGAGTATGTGTGAGAGTGTCAGAGAGTGTGAGAGTGTCAGAGAGTGTGAGAGTGCCAGAGAGAGTGTGAGATTGCCAGAGAGTGTGTGTGAGAATGTTTGTGAGTGTCAGAGAGTGTGTGTGAGAGTGTCAGAGATAGTGTGCGAGTGTCAGAGAGTGTGTGAGAGTGTCAGAGAGTGTGTGAGAGTGTCAGTGTGTGTGAGAGTGTCAAAGAGTGAGAGTCACAGAGGGTGAGAGTGTCAGAGTGAGTGGGTGTGAGTGTCACAGTTTTACAGAGTGTCACAGAGTGTGAGTGTCAGAAAGAGAGTGTGAGAGTGTCAGAGAGAGTGTGAGTGTCCGAGAGAGGGTGTGTGTGTGTGAGAGAGTGAGAGTGTCACCAAGTATGAAAGTGTCAGAGAGAAAGAGTGTGAGAGTGTCAGAGAGTGTTAGAGAGAGAAAGAGTGTCATAGAGAGTGAGGGTGTCACAGTTCAGAGAGAGTGAGAGTGTCAGAGAGAGTGTGAGTGTCACAGAGAGAGAGTATGTGAGTGTCAGAGAGAGTGTGTCGGAGAGAGTATGAGAGTGTCTCAGAGTGTCACATAGATTGAGAGAGGGAGAGTCAGATAGAGTGAGAGAGTGTCAGATGGAGAGAGTGAGTGTGTCAGAGTGTCAGAGTGTCACAGAGTGTGAGAGAGGGAGAGTCAGGTAGAGTGAGAGTCAGATGGAGAGAGCGAGTGTGTCAGAGTGTCAAAGAGTTTGCGTGTCGGAGTCAGAGTGCTTGAGATAGTGTGTCAGAGAGTGTCGGAGAGTGCCAGAGAGAGTGTGAGATTGCCAGAGAGTGTGTGTGAGAATGTTTGTGAGTGTCAGAGAGTGTGTGTGAGAGTGTCAGAGATAGTGTGCGAGTGTCAGAGAGTGTGTGAGAGTGTCAGAGAGTGTGTGAGAGTGTCAGTGTGTGTGAGAGTGTCAAAGAGTGAGAGTCACAGAGGGTGAGAGTGTCAGAGTGAGTGGGTGTGAGTGTCACAGTTTTACAGAGTGTCACAGAGTGTGAGTGTCAGAAAGAGAGTGTGAGAGTGTCAGAGAGAGTGTGAGTGTCCGAGAGAGGGTGTGTGTGTGTGAGAGAGTGAGAGTGTCACCAAGTATGAAAGTGTCAGAGAGAAAGAGTGTGAGAGTGTCAGAGAGTGTTAGAGAGAGAAAGAGTGTCATAGAGAGTGAGGGTGTCACAGTTCAGAGAGAGTGAGAGTGTCAGAGAGAGTGTGAGTGTCACAGAGAGAGAGTATGTGAGTGTCAGAGAGAGTGTGTCGGAGAGAGTATGAGAGTGTCTCAGAGTGTCACATAGATTGAGAGAGGGAGAGTCAGATAGAGTGAGAGAGTGTCAGATGGAGAGAGTGAGTGTGTCAGAGTGTCAGAGTGTCACAGAGTGTGAGAGAGGGAGAGTCAGGTAGAGTGAGAGTCAGATGGAGAGAGCGAGTGTGTCAGAGTGTCAAAGAGTTTGCGTGTCGGAGTCAGAGTGCTTGAGATAGTGTGTCAGAGAGTGTCGGAGAGTGCCAGAGAGAGTGTGAGATTGCCAGAGAGTGTGTGTGAGAATGTTTGTGAGTGTCAGAGAGTGTGTGTGAGAGTGTCAGAGATAGTGTGCGAGTGTCAGAGAGTGTGTGAGAGTGTCAGAGAGTGTGTGAGAGTGTCAGTGTGTGTGAGAGTGTCAAAGAGTGAGAGTCACAGAGGGTGAGAGTGTCAGAGTGAGTGGGTGTGAGTGTCACAGTTTTACAGAGTGTCACAGAGTGTGAGTGTCAGAAAGAGAGTGTGAGAGTGTCAGAGAGAGTGTGAGTGTCCGAGAGAGGGTGTGTGTGTGTGAGAGAGTGAGAGTGTCACCAAGTATGAAAGTGTCAGAGAGAAAGAGTGTGAGAGTGTCAGAGAGTGTTAGAGAGAGAAAGAGTGTCATAGAGAGTGAGGGTGTCACAGTTCAGAGAGAGTGAGAGTGTCAGAGAGAGTGTGAGTGTCACAGAGAGAGAGTATGTGAGTGTCAGAGAGAGTGTGTCGGAGAGAGTATGAGAGTGTCTCAGCGTGTCACATAGATTGAGAGAGGGAGAGTCAGATAGAGTGAGAGAGTGTCAGATGGAGAGAGTGAGTGTGTCAGAGTGTCAGAGTGTCACAGAGTGTGAGAGAGGGAGAGTCAGGTAGAGTGAGAGTCAGATGGAGAGAGCGAGTGTGTCAGAGTGTCAAAGAGTTTGCGTGTCGGAGTCAGAGTGCTTGAGATAGTGTGTCAGAGAGTGTCGGAGAGTGCGTGATAGTGTGTGTCAGAGATAGTGAGTGTGTCAGAGGGAGTCAGAGAGAGACTCAGTGAGAGTCAGAGAGTGCATCAGAGAGAGTATGTGTCAGAGAGTGTCTATGAGAGAGTATGTGTCAGAGATAGCAAGTGTGTCAGAGTCAAAGAGAGAACATCAGACAGAGACTGTCAGTGAGAGAGCCAGAGAGAATGTGTGAGTTTCAGAGAGAGAATCTGTCATACACACATGGCTGACCAAAAAAAAACTTCACGTACCAGCGGGATAAACAGATAGGGAAAGCAAGCTTCTGTTAGATAATTACACACTCATTTGAACATAGAAGAATGTTAGACGTTCAGCACATTACCTACCTGATTCTTACCTGCTACATAATAATAGTAATTCTTAGATTTGATATAATGTTTTATTGGTTAGAGACGTCTCAAAGAGCTTCACAGAACATACTGTAAAATGAATTAAATGTACGTTGTGGGCAAAATGCGGCATTTAGTTGCCCAAAGCAGTATCTCATAAACAGTCATGGATTTAGTGACCAATTTTTTTTTAAGGATTATTACCTCTGGAAAGTTATCCGTCAATCGACTAAAACTGGGTTTCTACTTACTACAAGGTAACAGGCATATGGAGTAAGAATTCTTGCGTAACATTTTGCTCAGGAGTCAAATCACGGTCCTCTCGCATGTGAGGCATTTGCTCTAACCAATATGCTACAGCACTCAACAACAACAACATATAACACGTAGGGTAGCATCCTGGACTGCTTCATGGTGGCAGAGTCTGACAATGAGCTGGGGGAGAGGGAGGGGTGGGGTGAACTAAGCACCTTAGCGGTGATTTGAAGGTTTGGAGGAAAGGGGCAAGGCAGAGAGATTGAGGGAAAGAGTTTTGAGGCATAGTGCTAAAGGCACCATTGGAGCAGAGGAGAGGGCAGGAGAGACAATTAGGAGGCCAGAGCCAGCTGAATGGAAGCAGAGCATGGTGGAGTTGGGGTTTAGCAGGTTGGATAGGTAGGGAGATGCAAGGTAAGGAAGTTTTGAAAATGAGCATGAAACACTACCTGGGCAGTCGCGATCTTCAAGAGATGGCTTTGCCACCGCCAACACGAGAGCTTTGCTAAATAGTCCCTTCACCCTGTTATACTTCAGTGAACATTTCCACAGCAGATTCAGCTCTCACTCTAGCTATTGACTCTGGCTTCAGTAAGAAATTGTGTGTGGGTACAGAAGTCTTTATTCAGGTCCTGTATTTCCTCCTTTATAAAAAACAGTATTTCTCCCCATACCCTTTGCAGGATTCTGTCTCTGAGTCATTGCTCTCTTGCTAAAGTGTCTAATGTGGGACACTTAGAAAGACATGCTAATGTAGAAAGTAAATGCTAGGTGACATTTATATTCAACGCATTATCCCCAAATAGGTAATTTCATCTTTTTTCTCGGTTTGAAAGAAACACCATGGATTAACAATCATCAAGGCTTGCAGGCTATGGTTCCCGTATGGGTGATACATTTATTGCAATAGGATTATTATTGTGAAATAGGGGAGATTTGAGAATAGAAAATAAATGATTGAAGAATATTAAAAAAAAACACTTGTATATAATAATAGTAATAATCCTTGCATTTTGATATGGCACTTTCCACCTCTGCTAGACGTCTCAAAGCACTTCACAGAATATGCTGTAAAGTGAATTGAATGTATCTAAATGGGTGAAACGTGGCAGCCAATTGCGCACAGCAGTGTCCCACAAACAGCCATGGATTGAAATGACCAATTTATTATTTTTTGGAGGGATTATCACTAGGCATGTGGAGTAAGGAAACTTGTCAAGGTTTCAACCTGCCTGAAATTAAACTCAGGTCTTTCACTTGTAAGGCGAGCACTCTAACAACTGAGCTACAGGACTCCCAATGTCTTGTGATTTCCATAGACAGAGTGGAAATCTGCCTAAAGTAAATTTTCAAGACTCAGTGCTGAAAGTAAGTCTTGAAAGCTTACTTTCAGCAAATTTCAAGACATTTCTGAAGAGGATCCACATTTTATTAGGGTTTATTGCTGCAAATTCTCTGCTTGAAATAATATTTGCCATCATCTCTGTCTCTTTATTTTTGGTCAACCAGAACTGAGACAGAAACCCGTACCATCCTTAAGATTATTTAAATCAAACAAGGAGTTCCATTCATTCAATCTATATGTGAAAATTCCCAAATTTAGAATGAAATATGCATGCTTTCTATAGAACTGCCTAATCTTCTCCTCAGAGCTATCTGATCCCTAATTAAGATAGGATTGACTGGAACTAGCCTTGATCACGTATCATATCCTTGAGCTTATCCTCACATCAACCGCCAAATGCGAAAAGGTCTCAGACTTCTTCGCCTAAAAAATTTAAAACATCCGCTTAGGTGTATCGTTCTCCACCCCCCAACCCTCCCCACCCCACCATATCCTTTTCCCACCCAGACCATCCATATCGCCTTCTCCCTCAGCCACTGCTCCTGCCACTCCCCCCCTCCCTTCACTCCTTTGCCCCCATTTCTCCCTCCTCAACCACAATCATCCAGATGAAGTTCACCGCCTGCTGCCTCCACTGAACTGCTGGTCGCTCAACTCCCCTCTTCTCGCCCATGCTGTGCTGGCTGACACAGTCAACCAGCCTCTCTCCTCAGGCTCTATTCCATTCCCCTTAAAAGAACATTCATCCTGTCTCTCGCCTTAGGCTTTTCCCCTGAAAACTTCCTCTGAAAACCGCTGTCATCATACCCCTCCTCAAAAATCCACCCTTGATCCCTCTGATCTCTCCCACTACTGTCCTATCTCCAATCTACCCTTCCTTAAAAAGTCCTGGATCGCATTGTTGTAGGTCAACTCCGGTCACACCTCTCCCTCCAATCCCTTCTCAAGTCCCTGCGGTCAGGTTTTCGCACTGCCCACAGCACTTGTCAAAATCACAAATGATATTATCTCTATCAGACTCTCTTTCCCCATACTCTGGAACTCCATCTCACAGTCCTTTTGCCTTGCTTCCTCCCTTGCCTCTTTCAAGGCCGGTCTCAAGACCCTCCTCTTTGATCGTGCCTTCTGCTGCCCTCCCAGCTCTCTCCCTCCCCTCCTCCCCACCCAACCTCTCCCCCCTACCCCTGACTGTTTAGCGCCTTGAGACAGTGCTCTATAAATGCAATTTTGTTGTTGTTATTGTTGTATTTGTGACCGGTGCTCCCTCTGCCTCCTCGTCCTTCTGGATCTCTCTATTTCTTTCGACATAGTCAACTACACCATCCTCCTCCAGCACCTCTCCTCCCTCAGCTACCTTAGTGGGACCGCATTCACGTTGTTCGAGGCCTACTCAAACAGCTGCCTCCATTTCATCTCAGCAAATAGCTTCTCTCGCCCCCACCCAGTCACCTGCAGAGCACCCCAAGGCTCCATCGTGATCCCTCTTTTTTTAAAAATTGTCTATATGCTCCTTCTGGGCAATCTCATCCTCAAATATGGGCCAAACTTCCCCATGTATGCAGATGACACACAAATCTATTTTGACTCCTCCAGTAGCAACTCTAGGTCCATTGATGTCCTATCAGCTTGTCTGGCAGACATCAAGGCCTGGATGAGTGTAAATTTCCTACAGCTGAAAATGGACATTTGATTTAGCCTTGTCATGCTATTAACGCATCTCAAAGCGCTTCACAGAATATACTGTGTATTTTCTTGGGGTAACAATGAACACTTGTTCTAGCGACTGATTTTGTGGAGTAAATTTATGATAATGCATAAGATTTGTGAACGTAGCTGACGGATTCTTTTATTCCATGCTTTTGACCACTATATCCCTGTTAATTGGAATTATTCCAACCCTTCTCCTTTCTTACTGCTTTCAAAAGCCATCTACAAATCTGCCTTTCCAATTGCACCTCCAGTCATCTCCCTTCCACACCACCCCTCCACCCATTTCAGACCTTGTTCATGTTTCCACTCTGTCTCTATAAATCTCTAAAGTTATTCTACACTAAATGCATTCAAAAAATGAAAGTTTTTGTTTTTAATATTCTTCTATCTGTCCTATTTCTGGTAGATTGAACCAGTTAGCAAAATATTTATCACCATGAGTGAAAATGAAGCCTGCAAGCCTTAATGGCTCTTCATCCAAGTCTGCTTGCGTATTTTTGAATGGCAAAACAAAAGGCTTGATTTCAAATTGGATACTTCGACAAAGTATGGTGCACATAAATGTCACCAAGCACGAGGTAGATGAAAATTGTCCTGCTAATTAAAACAATTCTGATTTCTGCTCTTATGTTTAAATGTCAGTGGTCATGAAGCAATTCAATTTTGAGTTTTGACGACACGAATAATTATTTGAATTATCAGTGGCAGTGCACTGCCTGTGAATGTGTGTCTATGGGATTTATTTGGAGAGCTGCAGAAATAATAACAATTATGATCTTGACAGACATGGCTATTCAGTGGCAGCACTTTTACACATCTTTCAAACATCTTTATCATGACAGATATTAACAGACTTGCATCTCACTTGCTATTTTTCAGTATCAGATGTCATTGGTGTGATAACAGCTTCCATTTTTCTGAGCTGCTGCCTCTCCATCACAGCTGATAGAAGCTTTAATGGCTTTTGCCAGATGAGACAAGATCTAATGTAGGTTTCAGCATATTCATCATGACATGCATTACAATTTGGATTGGGGATATATATTGTCTGAAACAAACCCTTCATACCTCATTTGATAAAATACAAACTTGAAAAGCAAGGATTATGATTATTATTGTTATGAGTTGGGCACCAGAGGATGATCTTACTGAATGGGCGATAATGGTAGATGAAAAGAAGAGCCAGGCATAAAACCAATGTTGAATGATTTACTTTCAGCCTTGCACTCATCCATCTCAGTATTATTCTGAAGCTAGATATCCTCTGGAGATTAATTCCCTGCCTGCCTGTTTGACTGGAATAAGCAACAAGTTGTTGAATTGATGCTGAATTTGTCAGGAACTGCTCCTCCTTGCCAGCACTCTCCTGGTCAAAGCTGGTCGATCCTCTTCTAATGGACAATCACAAATTGTCTCCTCATACTTTGTTACGTTAACACTATTTCCAGGAATTTTAGGAGTGTGGTAGTCTTGATTCCATACCTCTACCTCTTATAAGCACTCCGAGACACCACTCGGCATGGAGGGCGCTATATAAGCACATGTTGTTGTTGCAATATTTATACAATGTATCCTAACATCTCCGGGCAGCCAAAACAATCTTGCTAACTTTCTGCTTTCTGCTTCTTGTTTTTACTTCAGATTGGACCTCTTGAGACCTATAAGTGGAAGCAGACCTTTTGAATGTCAAGATGCTGTGCTCTTAAAAAATAGATATTCTGGTTTCTTAATGATGTTACGTTAATAATAAAAACAATCCTTGCATTTGATATATCAAATTATCACGTCTTCTAGACATCTCAAAGTGCTTCACAGTATACTGTAAAGTGAATTGACTATATTTTTGTTGCAGAAATGCAGCAGCCAATTGAGCACAGCAGTGTCCCACAAACATGTAGAATCAGTGACCAATTTTGCACAAGAACACAAGAGCACAAGAAACGCTAGATGAAAAAAGATCACTGTCCACTAGTTTGCCTTCCACCTTCCTGGCAATCCCATGCACATATGTCCAAATTACCTATGTACTATATCACATAATGTTATATCCTAATCTATGTTTGAAAGAATCAACACTTCCTATTTCAACCATCTTCCTAGACAGCCTGTTCACAGGTTCACTATTCGCTCACTGAAATAATGTTTGCGTAGATTTGTTTAACTTGGAGTCATCTGCAAACTTAGCCACTGTCCTTGCAAGTCCCAATTGCAGATAATTTCTTTTAAAAATTAAATAAAAGATTTAAACAGACCACTGTGGAACTCCACTGGTAACATTTTCCCAGTCTGATGACGTTCCCTATACCACCACCCTCTAGGTTCTTCCAGTCAATCAATTGCATAGCCATTGTAATTTACCTCCACTGATTCACACTCTCTTTACTTTCAGTACCAGTCTCTCAAGGGGATCTACATCAAAGGCATTACAGAAATCCAGATATACAACAACCACAGCCTTATCAAGCTCCCTTGTCACACCATCAAAGAAAAACCAGTAAATTAGATTGATAAGACCTTTCCTTAATGAACCCATATTTGCTATCATTTATGATTGTATTTCTGTCCAGGTGCTCCATAATTTTACCCACGATGGATGTCAAACTTATTGGTCTGTAGTTTCCTAGGTCACTTTTGTTATCTTCCCTAAAAATAGGAGTAGGAGTTGTAAAATATAATCATATCTTCTTTTAACTGTCACGCCCCCTCCCCTCTTCCTGTACCTCCAAATTTCCCTAAAATGCCTCCTAATATTCGCAAACTGAAAGCCCCCTATTCAAGGTTTACAGACAGAGTCTTCTTAATTTTGTATTTGTGTACAGTATTAGGATTAATTGTGTCCAGTCTTCCAGGCCTGCCTCACTACATCATGTATCTCAGCCATTCACTACTGAAGGTGTAATGTAATAATAATAAAAAATTAACTCAAAATCTTGTAATGGCCTATACAAAGTTTCAAAGAGGTTGAATTCACAACATCCAGGAGCAGTGCAGAGAGATGGTGACAGGGTACTAATCATGTCAGCAGATTGACAAAGGTACATAATACAGTAGTGTGACCAGCTCTTCCCAGCCAACTCATGCTGTGGTGCAAGGAGGTGATCTCCCCATGCAGCTGGTTAAAACTCGCTGACAAAGCAACATTAACACCTTTGCTGAAAATCCCTATCACCTTGTATTGATATGGCACTTCAAATTTTGCAGAGACAAATGACCTTGTGATTTAATGAGGTGATTCTATACAGGATATTGCAGTTAAATGTTATCCTCCAGGATGCTGAATAGATACTAGACCGACAGCATCATCATCTATTGATTCTCCCTCTCAGCTTTCTTCTCACTTTCAAACAAGGTAAACGGTTTCTCCTTCAGCGTATCCGGTGTTGGTATAATAATAATCGGTGCATTTGATGTAGCACCTTACCAAGTCTTCAATACATCTCAAAGTGTCTCTCAGGATATACTTGAAGTGGTATGACTGCGTGTATGGATGTGGATGAAATAATATACATCTTCTATCTGTTAAGTTGTATCAAGGATATTTCCAAACAGTATTGTAGCCATTGTGTTCTATAAATATTTGAAGATCTTATGTCTACTTATTCTAATGTCTGATTTTGTTCTGAAGTGGATATTGATACCACTGTTCCTGGAACCTAAAATCTTCCATTATATATACTTTGTGTTACAACAGACAAAGTTATTATCCATCATTATATTGGAAATCTTTCATTATTCCTTGATATTTTTTCTTGTTCAAGCTAGATTTTTGCTAACACTCAATCAATAAAGTTAATATCAACAAATGTCTTTGTGTACTTCTCCAAAGTAAATACTGAAATAAATTTTGCAAAGATAAGATTGGTGAAGAAGCTGAATTCACAGTGGCTGGAAAGAACTTCCCAGATATACTATGACAGGTCATAAATAAAGCAGCAATGCAAAATAAGTTGATAAACAGTTTGATTCTCTTAAATCCAATGGTCCAAATGTAGTGAGACTTAAAACCAAGAACAATATTTCATTGACTAACATGTGATCAACATGTGATTTCCTGACATGAAAGGCACCCTATAAATGTCATTTTGTTGTTGTTGTACATGTTATATGTTCATTGATTAACATGAAACAATGACTGTCCAGCGCCTTGGGACATCCTGTTATTGATTGTACTGAAACTATATTAGCATGTACGGTAGAAGCCCGTTTATCCGGCACCCTCGGGACCTGGTTAAAGCGGTTAAAGTGCCTGCCGGATATTCGGCAGAAAACCCAACACAAATATATATATTTTAAAAATAAATAATTTTAAAAAAAACATAGCATATTAATAATAGACTAAATAATCATTTATATGATAATATAATATATAAATAATAATTCTAATCACTTTACACTCAGCGAGCAGGCAGTTCAGAGAGATCTTTAAATTAGTGCAAAAGTTACACGTCTGAACGACACTGTTCTCATTGGGGGCAGAAGAGAGGAAAGCTCGTGTTATTGAGAAAGCAGAGAGTGAGAGGCACCCGCTCGGTTCAGTTAACTTTCTTTCCAAAAAGCCTTGCGATGCCTGTGTGTGTGTATGAAACACACTGCACTCTGTAACTTGAAACACTGCACTCTGTAAAACGAGCATTGCAGGGATGAATATTTTTTATTAAAATAAAAGCCAATGAATTGATCTGCAAGCTTGTAAATTAATCAACTCACCCCGTTCTGCCTCTCAAAGAGTACACTCTGGAGAGTGCATTGCTTTACAGTACCAGCAGCATTCTGAGCTCGTGCCACCATCAGGCACCTAGTAGCAGCATTCCAAAATACTGATGCAACACAAAACACCCAAAAAATGCATTTTTCTGGTTTATCGAATGCGGACCTTTTTTTTGCGGTGCCGGTTATATGGAAGTTATGGTTGATTGGGTCACGGATAAACGGGCTTCTACTGTATTTGGAAATCCACTCTTTATTTTTAAGTTTTTTTAATTAACTATGTAGGAGAGATTTTTATTTAATTTTTTTTAAAGAAATGAACAATGTAGAATAGATTTTTATTTAAATATAGTCCCCAACTATAAGACAATGTAAATTCATTTGTTTAAATACAGTATATGGTTACAGCAGTTTCTCCTACCTCCTCTGAAATTTCCCCGCCTGTGGTCTTGGCTCTGTACCCCATCTCAATAGCCCTTGTCAGGCTCCACTACCTCCCTATCATAGAATGATTCATTTCAAAATACCTCTCATTCATCTACAAATCCCTTCATGCCCTGACATCTTCCTACCTTCTGACCTGCTTCACCCCATTCTACGATCAACTAGCTCCTCTCAGATGGTTCTGGGTTCCAGCTGCCACAAATCTCTCCCCACCCAATTACTGATCACCCAGCTATCCCTCTTCTGCCACTGTTGGCACACACCATTAAACGTCACTATCTTCAGGATCAGTCCCTCTCCCCTTCAAAATCACAGTCATCAGCCCCCTTCTTAAAAATACCTAAACTTGAGGGCATTTCCTTGCACAAGCTTGGTTTGAGTCCTACCTCACAACCCGCCAGTATATGCAAACCATTTTTCTTCTCACTTCTGCCTGTTCACCTTTGGGGTGCCCCAAGGATCCATCCTTGCCCCCCTTCTTTTCTTTATCTACATGCTCCCTCTCAGTGATGTCATCCACAGACATGGGGTTAACTTCTATATGCATGCCACTTTTCTATCTCCAGTTGTGACCCCTAGTACCCTGATGTTCTGGCAGCTTGTCTGTCGGATATCAAGAGCCGGATGACCAAAAATTTCCTGCAGTTAAACATCAACAAGATGGAAACCATACTCCTTGACTACAATTGCAATGTTCCATCCCACGGTTTTGACCTCCTCAACCTACCTGACCTGTTGTTAAAACTCTCCGAACCAGGGAGCAATTTAGGCATCAGGTTGGATTTCCAGTTATTCTTCCACCCTCCACATCTAGTCCCTGACCAGCACCTCTTTTTTTCATGTCTGCCACATTGCCCGTCTCTGTCAATACCTCACCCAAAAAGTTGCTGAAACCCTTGTCCATACCTTTATCACTCTCATTGGACTACTCCAATGGCCTCCTCGCTGATCTCTCTTCTTCCACCATTAACAAAGTTCCCCACATTCTCATCCATACCAAACGTCATACCCCGATTATCCCAGTCCTTGCTAAACTCCACTGGCTGCCTGTCACAGAGAGGGTCTACTTTAAGATCCTCATTCTTGTGCTTGAACCCCTCCCTGTCACCCCACTATCTCTCTCACCTCATCTCCCCTGACAATAGTACCCGCTGCCTCCACTCTACCAGATCTAGCCTCCTCCTTGTCCACCAAATCCTTCATTTCACAATCAGCGGCCAAGATTTCTGCAACTACGCCCTGATGCTTTGAAACTCCCTCCCTCAACCACTACATCTCACATCCTCCTTCTGCACCTTCAGTTTAAGCCTGAAGACCTTTCTCTTTGACCACAATTCCCCTCCCCCTGGTTGGGCCTCGGGCTCCATCATTGGTAAGCACCCTGGGACACTATATAAATGCAAGTTGTTGTTGTTGCTTGTCCCTCATCCGCACACAAAGGGCCCTGCATACTGTAAGTGCAAATTGCTGTTGTTGTTACTGGTGGTGATTGTTAAATTGCGCTCCTAATTGAGGCTGACTCTGTGGTATATTACTATAGTGGGGTGATGCTACATTGTTGGAAGTGTTGCCTTTTGGATCAGATATTAACCAAATTCCTGTCTGTCAGTTCTTCTACTAAATGTTAAAGATTCCCAGACTGATTCAAAAGATAATGGAGTTTATTTACCTGTAGTTTCTCCTTGATAAATTAATTATTCGTTTTGATTATGTTTACAATAACCTCCCCATCCCTCTCTTAATGGTTCATTGTCACACTCCACCACAGTGAAGCGCTCCAGAACACTACGCTGTGTGAAAGGCGTTATATAAACACAAGTTTCACTAGTAAATTGTGGTATTCACATGATGGCTGTTTCGCGGACAATGCAGTGGACAATAACATTGTTGTGCATAAACAAAGCACAAAATACTACAGATGCTGGGAATCTAACAAAGGGTCGTGGTGAAGGGTCTGTTCTGATGAAGGATCGTGGACCTGAAATGTTGACTCGCTTTCCTTTCTCCATGGATGCTGCCTGACCTGCTGAGTTTCCCCGGCAATTTCTGTTTTTGTATAACATTGTTGTGGTTGCTTACAGAAGCAATCACTACATTCACTTTACTGTAATTACTCTAAAGTGCTTTGCAATGTTTCAACCTTACAAGATGGTTTAAAAATTCAGGTTATAAATGTAACTCCTTCTGTCCATTAGAGCATCTCATAGAAGACTTGCAATTCATTGATTGCCCAAATCAGAATCTACAATGCATTTCTGCGCAAGTCTGATTTTTTTAAATAGGTGAAAGATAGTCACAATAATTGTATTATTACTATTATGTGCAATGAATTTGCCTAGTAGCTGTTCCATCTTATTTTTATGAAAATACAGTTAATCAGCTACGTTTGTCACCACACTGTTGTACTTGCTCCTTTGTAAATTCAGAGTTAGAACCTTTGTAGGATTATAATATGCCAGTCTCATTTCGGGTTTATAGAATTCTTTATATAAATATTTGAACTTCCACTAATTCTGTGCAGCGATGTAATTGAATGAAAGCTCCAATCACATTATGGCCTGGCTGTCGTTTGCTTTATGATTGATAAATCTAGTCCACTCTGATGACTGAGCATTTTCTCTGCTACTGAAATAATCAGTCCCTGTGCCACAGAAAAGCTGGCAAAGAGGCAAATCTCGGCGTTGGAGCCAAGTTTTAATCGAAGGATTATTTTTCATCCTGCTGTTTAAGGCAGTCATACTAGGACCCCTGGGATGAGATATTCATTAATATCAATAATTATCCTTGCACTTGATAAAACCCCCGATCAAGTCTCGGAAATGTCTCAAGATGCATCACAGGATTTACTGTAAAGTGTAGTGACTGTAGTGGTACGGGAATGCTGAGTACTGATTAATACTATGGAGGCTGTGTAGGAAGCTATGCTGTTTACAATGTACCCTTGAGATGACTTGTGGAAAGTAATATCTGAAAGGTGGAACAAATAGGTAGTTTGATTTGGATTAAATATACATCATATACTTGCACATTGGAGAGATGGCGAGGCCAGCAGCTCTGATTTAAGTCACCAATTTCACAGAGGAGGCGAGAGAAACTACAATATTCACATAAGTCTTTATTTCCATATCCGAATTGACATAGTCTTCTCCAGTTGACTCCATGTGCAAATAGGGCTGGTTCTGGGATAAAACATCACAACTACTTGTGTTTGTCATCCAAAAATCACAGCCCTCCCCGTTTCCACATCCTCGCAGTGTGTGTCTGTGTTGAATGCAGCTAAACATTTTTATTGCCGACCGTGTCTTTCAGTGTTAAATCTAATCACACACTCACTGCCGAAATACCAGTTCCCGGAGAATTGCTCAACACTTACGAAACGGTCCACTTCACATTAAGGTAGAGAACGGCATTCACTCCCGATCGATCTGATCCTCAGACACTGTTCTTTCCTGGGAGATGTTGTGGTCGTGCGGCCACTGACCTTCCAAGTTTATACGGCAACCCGACCAGGTATGCGGTGTTACCCGAGAACGCGTCTTTCGCTAAGTACCAGAGCGACGTTTGTTTTCGTGTGGAAATCTAACCGGTGACCTCAGCACTTGCCAAACGCCAACTGCACAGAAACCCTTCACTAACGGGGCTTGGGACGGGATTGATGCACACTGCGGCATTCACAGGGAAAATTCCCACACTGCTGACAGTAAGACATCAGGCAATGTATAGCCTATCACACGCGGGGGGGGGGGGGACTGCTGTAAATATCTTGTTGAATCTAATGTCTAGAAATCACCGGCAGTGTTAGAGTGGGACTTGCCTATTTATGAGGGGGGGGGGGGGGGTGAATGATGGATGGATCGATTAGCTCAGTCATGAACAAAGTAACAAGACCACCCAGCCATGTGTCATTAACATCACGCATTGCTGGCAGTTCACCCCACCGTTTACCGTCTTCATTCATCAAACAGGATTCGAGGGCACCTGGAAACTAGATAGATTTGCCGACACATCACAATGATAATAACAATCATTGCTGTTATTATTATTACTATTAATATAATGGTATTGTTTCCATGCGGGATGGGGAGATGAAAGGGACGGGCGGGTGAAGGAGTACACATGTCCGTGGCTTCTCTCTATGTGTTGCATTTATTTACGACAGAGTCCTGCGCTCTGGGTGCAGTCAGTGTTTCGGGGAAAGCGGTGTAATGTAGCAATCCCCGTGGTGTTCGGGGACGGAAGGCACGGGGCTGCAGTTTCACTGCATCGCTCGCTGTGTGATAACCTCCTTCCCCTTTCTGCTGCGGTGAGGGCTCCAGCAATTCGCAAACAGGGAGCACATCGCAGAGTGACTGCACGGTAACTTGCGCGTCGGTCCATTGCCGTGGGATAGACGCACAGGCAGACAAAGTGAATCACTCAGAACAGCTGGTCAGATCAGATCAGATGTTCAAACCCACCTCCACACAGTGTGTGACCGCAAGAGATGGATGAGATCTCTCTGAACTGACGAACACCTTGCCTAGTGACATCTGGTCAGATGCTAGCAACAACAACAACAACAGAATGACACTTGTATAGCGCCCCATGTCACGCCAGGAGGACGTCCCAAAGCGCTGAAACTGTCTATCCGTTGGGAAAGAGAGAGACATAGAGAGGAGAGAGAGAGGGGGAGAGAGAGAGAGGAGGGGAGACAGGGAGAGGGGAGAGAAAGAGAGAGAGTGGGGGGGTGGGGGGAGAGAGAGAGGAGATAGAGAGAGGGGGAGACAGAGAGGGGGAGACAGAGAGAGAGAGGGGGAGAGAGAGAGAGGAGGGGAGACAGAGAGAGGGGAGAGAAAGAGAGAGAGTGGGGGGGTGGGGGGAGAGAGAGAGGAGATAGAGAGAGGGGGAGACAGAGAGGGGGAGACAGAGAGGGGGAGACAGAGAGAGAGGGAGACAGAGAGAGAGGGAGACAGAGAGAGAGGGAGACAGAGGGAGGGGAGACAGAGAGAGGGGGGAGACACAGAGGGAGGGGAGACAGAGAGAGGAGGGAGACACAGAGGGGGGGGAGACAGAGAGAGGGGGGGACAGAGAGAGGGGAGACAGAGAGAGGGGCGGACAGAGAGAGGGGGGGACAGAGAGAGGGGGAGACAGAGAGAGGGGCCGACAGAGAGAGAGAGAGAGAGACACAGAGAGAGAGAGAGAGGACAGGAGGAGGCAAAGGCAAATGAAGCACACGTTACTTTTCAGCAGGGATTTCTCCCTCTGCAACAGCAGTGTCACTAACGGGAGCTTGGAGCGCGATGGGACTTTCAGCACCAAGGACAGCGGCAGCAGCCAAGGCGGGGAGAACGAGCTCCTGTTGCCCACGTTCTCGGCAGCCTCCCAGGTCAGGGTAGTCATCACCCTGGCCATCTTCCTCATGTCCGCTTACCTCAACCTGGCGGTGCTGTGGAGCGCCCTGAAGAGTAAAGGGGGAGGCAGCAGGTCCCACATCAGGATGCTGATCGTGAACCTGTCCTGCGCTGATCTGCTGGTGACTTTCATCGTCATGCCCCTGGATGCAGCCTGGAACACCACCGTGCAATGGTACGCGGGTGACCTGGCTTGCAAACTCCTCATGTTCCTCAAGCTGCTGTCCATGTACTCGGGAGCCTTCATCACTGTGGTGATCAGCCTGGACCGCTACTGTGCCATTCTGCACCCTCTGACCATCACCAGGGCCAAGGAGAGGAACAGGACCATGCTCCTGGTAGCCTGGACTCTCAGTGTCATTCTGGCCACACCTCAGGTAAAGCTCCAGCCGTGTCACCTGTAATACAGCAAACTCGCGTTTTATCTGGGGAGTGGGACTGGATTTAATGAGAAGGAAAGGAAATCGTTGTGTCCTGACTATTTAAAGGAGTGTTGTCTCGTTGGGGGGTTAGGGTGGCGGACCGGGGGGGGGGGGTTGTGCTTAGCAAACTTTAAAAAAGTGTTTGACAATAATAATAATAATAATAATCCTTGCATTTGATACAGCGCTTTTCACATCTTATCGACGTCCCGAAGCGCTTCACAGAATATTTTTCAAGTGAATTGACACATATATTTGTGGGCGAATCGTGGCAGCCAATTACCCACAGCAGTGTCCCACACACAGTTGTGGATTGAAATTACCAATTTTATTATTGTGTTGTTTTGGAGGGATTATTATTAGGCGTGTGGAGTAAGGAAACTTGCCCAAGTTTCGCCCTGACCTGCCTGGATTCGAACACAGGTCTCCCCAGCTTGGTCTCCCCAGCTTGCAAGACAAGTGCTCTAACCACTGAGCTATAGGAGCTCCTGTATATTAAAGCCGTATATCAAATCCTGCATTTGATATACCGCTTTACATTTTGAGATGTCCTAAAGCGTTTCACAAGGGTAGATTGTAAAGTGTAGTGCATTGATATAATAATAATCCTTCATTTGATATGTCAGATAGGCAAATACAGCAGCTGATGTGTGCACAGCAATATCCAAAATAGGGTGTGAGCATTAAAAACACTTCAATATTCATCTTCCAACAGGAGATAATATCAACAACTTGCAATTATATTAGCACTCTTTACTTCAAAGGGCTTAACAGTGACAGAGCCTGGCGCTAAACTGTAGAGAAATGGGAAGCAGGATTAAAGAGATCGTCCGCCATGATCTGAAAATAGAGAAGGGGGAGGCAAAGTAGAGGGATTGGGGGAGACAGTTCCATAGAGGCACAGAGAGGACCAGGGATGAGTAGGAGGCCAGTGCCAGTAGAACAGAGGTGGTGGGTAATGGAGAGATGCAATAAGCAGGGGAAGGAGGGAGGGAGGTGCCAGGATTTGTTGACAAATTTGAAGATTTTTAAGTCATTCAAGAGATGGAAACAAAGTTGTAGTATTTACAGGTACAGGGATGTGCCTGCAAATGCAAAGTCACTGCACTTTACATTATATCCTGTGAAGTATTTGAGATATTTGACAATGTAATATGTATATGAAATGCAAGGAATATGATTATGATTCTTATTTCAGAATTGCTTAAAAATGAATTTGGATTTGTACAGAATGGGCTTCTTCCGGTAACCAGAAATACACTACCAATTGACAGGATTTCTATTTTCCCATTATATTCATCCACAAATTATACCCAATGGATAAATGCAAATATCCCATTTCCAGAAGCATAGCACACTGCAGATCATTCAATCCCGAACTATTTCCTCATTAATCTGATGAAATATAATTGTAGATCAATGGAACATTTGTGGCAGAAATTTGGCTAATGCCTCCCCCACTACCTCCCCCCCACCCCCCACCAAGCTCCCCAATAACCTCTGCCACTGGTCAGAAGCTGGTGGGATTAATAAAGGATTTAACATCACACCAGCTTCTGACAAACGGGGGAGGTAATAGGGTGGGAGGGGGGGGGGGGGGGGGGATATAGGGGTGGCAGCACAGGGATTGAGGGTTTCAGAACCCCCCTTAATATTTATTCCAGTCTCTCAATGGGGAAAGGTTCTGTTAATGATGAGCTTGGTTCAGTGTTAAGACATTTTCCATCTCTGAGTTAGTTAGCCTGACTCAGTTCAAGTGGCCAGTTTATAAACCACAACAACAACAACAACCTGTTCTGTGTTTCTATGACTTGTTCCTGTTTCCTCGGAAAAGCTCTCGACCCTGTTGTTGCCAACCAACTCCACCTTCTCCCTCCACACCCTATTCAAACTCCTAAAGTCTGGCTTCTACCCTGCCCATAGTACAGAGATTCTGCTGTACTTGTGAAAGTCACAAATTATGTATTTGTGACCAGGGCTCTATCTGTGACAAAGACTCCTTCTGCCCCCTCATCCTTCTAGACCTCTCTGCCACATTTGACAAGTTGATCACACCATCCTCCTCCATCGCCTGTCCTCCATTATCCTCCTCAGTGGGACTGCACTCGCTTGATTTGACTCCTACCTCACAAACCACCAGCAGTACATCTCTGCAAATGGTTTTTCTTCTCACCTCCGCTTGGTCACCTGCATGATATCCCAAGGATCCAACCTTGGCCTCCTGTTCTTCTTCTTCTACATGACAGTGATGTCATCTGCAGACATGGGGTTAACTTCCACGTGTATGTGGATGACACCCAACTCGACTTTTCCACCTCCACTTGTGATTCCCCAGTTCCCTGATGTTTGGTTAGTTTGTCTGTTTAGTTTGTCTGTTGGACATTAAAGGCTGGATGAGTGCATATTTCCTGCAGTTAAACGTCAACAAGTCAAAAGTCTGGCTCCCATCAACGTTTTCTGTCCCATGGTTCCAACCTCCTCAAACTACCAATCCTTAAAACTCTCTGAACCCATGCACAACTTAGGCATGAGGTGCAATCCCCAGTTATCCTTCCTGTCCCACACCCAGTTCCTCATTAGCACCGCTTTCTTTCATCTCCGTCACATTGCCTATCTCCACCAATATCTCACCCCAAAAGCTGCTGAAACCCTGGTGACTCTGCTGAAAACCTGTGTCACATCTTGAACTCCAACACACTCCTCGCCGGGCTCCTCATCTCCACCATCCACAAAATTCAGCTCATGCAAAACTCCGCCGTCTGCATTTCACTCGCACCAAACATTGTACCCTGATTACCCCAGTCCTTGACAAACTGCACTGTCTCCCTGTGACAGAGAGGATTGACTTCAATATGCTAACTCTTGTGTTTAAATCCCTCCACTCCTCAGCACTCCCTATCTCGTTAACCTTCTCTCTTCTCACAGAAGTACCCACTCTACTGGGTCCGGCCTCCTCTTGTCCCCCAAATCCTCTGCTCCACCATTGACAGACGTGCTTTCAGCCACTATTCCTCAAATCTTTGGAATGCCCTCCCTCAAACCATTGGCTTCACCCCCCTCCTTTACCCATATTCAGATTGTGCCTGAAGACCTTTCTCTTCAACCATGCTTACGGTAACCTTCCCCCTTCTGGCTCGGTCATTGTGAAGTGTTCTGAGATGCTGCCCAGCATGGCGGGCACTATAGAAATGCAGTTATTGTTCATGTTGTTGCTGTTGTAACTTCTGGTTGGGGTGGTTAAATGTCAACTTGGGCCAGATGGGAGACCCCTTGTGGTCGATACCACCTTGAAGATATCATTGGCAATGATAAAGATGAACAGGTCAGAGGAGCCTGGCGATCACTCTGTGTCTTTGTCACCATTCCGCCCCAAACCTCCAGCTTCACCCACCCCCATGGTAAAAAAATCTCTTACCACCAATACAACGCAATACAAGGAGAAGCAGGAATCTTAAATCAGTCTCTGGACACCAGAAGAAACTGACTCCTGAGGACCGAGTTGGTGTGGAAATAACAATTCAACCATATCAACACTGATGTTTATTGCACACTTTGGGATATCCACTCAACATGAAGGGTGCAAACATGAATTTGTATTTGTATATTTGAATTATTGGAATGGCATGGCAGCTTTCAACCCTCCCCTCCTAACTCTCTCCTGCCCCTCCCCCCTACCCTGCCTCTCTCCCTTGCTCAGGTCCCGATCTGACTTTTCAGTGCTTTGGGACTTCCTCCCAAAGTGAAAGGTACTCTATAAATGTAATTTTGTTGTTGTTGTTGTTGTATATGAGCATCTTTCCAACCAGCAATGCTTCCCTTTGTTATTGAAAAACAGGGAACATTTGGGGAAAATTCCAGTGAATGTAACGTATCTGCATTATCTTTGGTGATGTTGGCCACAAATTAAATTTCTCTTAACCTTTTTAATGCTCATCAGCCTTTTTCCTTATGTTGTGATCTGAGCAAAAATATGTTAGTGCATCGCAAGAGTATACATAAGGAGGGGAATCTAATTCATGAGTTGTGCTGACCATTTACAGTATAAGCACACACCTGCAGAGGGAATTACAGTGAGCCTGCTCAGTCAGTAACACTGTTACCTCTGACTCAGAAGGCTGTGAGTTCACAACACATGTCCCAATATCCCCCATATTGGGACTTTGACCTCATGGTCCAAGCTGATACTGCAGTGCAGGGGAACACTGGATTGTTGGAGGTGCCTCCTTCAGCTGAGTCATTAAACCAAGGACCAGTTAATCTGTTCAGGTGAATGTTGAAGATCCATGCACTAATTGAGAAGAGAAGAGAGTTTCTCTATTCTCTCTGTACTGTGGCTAACAATCCTCCAGATAAGATTGATCATTCACTTCATGGCTGTTTGTGCAGTATTGTTGAGAGCAAATTGGCTGCCATGTTAGCTTAAGTGTATGGAGTTTCTACACTTTACAATAAATCCTGTGAAATACTGGAGGCATTTTGATGATGTGATAATGTGCCACATAATTTGCAAGGAATATTATTTTTTATAATGAATAGCCTTAATTATATTGCTACAATTCTGTGTTATTTATTAATGTGTGTTAATTGCCAGATTTAGGGGCATTGATAATTCTTTCTTTACACATGGGTCACACAACTTGTACATAGATCGGATAGCAATGTACTGCTATCGAGCGAGGCTGTTAAATGTCACGCTCTAACATTATATGGATCTTTGTGACTACAATGCCAACTGTTCTTATTTGCTTTTCCCACTGTTTCTAAATGAGTAAACTCTATGATAAATGCCATTGGTGGCTTTGTTCCCACACCTAGAAAGAAAGAAAGAAAAAGATACCACCCTTGTTTGTCATTTTAAAAAGTTCAAAGTAATCCCTTTCAAACACTTACCAAGAAAAGCATTAGAAACGTTTCCAATTTATTTTAAAAATAGCATTCTTTGTGTGACACAAAAGAGTCAAAAAGATTGAAAACCACTTGAAAGTGTGCAGTGTTTCATTTCTCTAGAACAGCATCAATAATGACAGTGGATATTTTTGATCTCTGCCTGATCACATTCTCTTGTCCGCAAAGAGAAGCATAGGAACATAGGAACAGGAGTAGGTCATTCAGCCCTTTGAGCCTGTTCCACCATTTCATAGAATCATAGAATCATAGAATTTTACGGCACAAAAGGAGGCCATTCGGCCCATCTAGTCTGTGCCGGCTCTTTGAAAAGAGCGATTCAATCCCACTGCCCTGCCCGCTCCCCATAGCCTAATAGACCCGTTCTCCCTAAATAAAGATCTAATTCCCTTTTAAAAGTTGTTATCGAATCAGCCTCCACCACCTTTTCAGGCAATGCATTTAATTAGATCATGGTTGATTCTTTCAGTTCCAATTTTCCAGTTTCTCCCCATATCCCTTAATACCCTGATCTACCAAAAATCTATTAATCTCACTCTTGAAGGTGTGGATGGATCCATGATCTGTTGGGGTAGAGTATTCAAGATTTCTACCACCCTTTTCGAGTGAATAAATGCTTCCTTCACTCTTAAATGCCCTTGTTCTAATTTTAAGTCTATGCCCCTTGTTTTGGATTCCGCTACCAAAGGAAATAGCTAATCTGTAGCTACCCTATCAAATCCCTTTATCATTTTAAATACCTCAATCAAATCACCCCTGAATCTTCTAAACTCAAGAAGGTAGGGAAAAGCTAAGGAAAATTATTTCAATTACATTTACTTTAGCAGTAACATGGAAGCTTGCTTGTTCGAATGTAGAATTATCTGTTTTTAGAATTCACCTTGGTATTGAAAACACTAAACCATTTGCCAATGTGGGCACTGTGACAAGCTGCATTTAGAATGTGAAATGCTTCGAAATGAAATACTTAGGAAGTTCGTAATTTTTTTTTAAGGTGATAATTGTGAACACTGTTAATGTGCTCAATAAGTAATTCAAGTTGAAATGTTGATGCATAAATCCCTTTTGCACACTACCAACATACAGTGGGAGAAATTCCACCCAGTCCTTGCCTGTAACACAACGTTGTTTGAAAATTTACAAAGATAAATTCTAATTCAATGTTATTTCGAAACTTTGATTTCTGCTGCTGTTTACAAAAACTAGCTATCAAATTAGAACTGATTTAAAGAATTTTCTGTGACCTGCAATTTAAAAATAAACTGGTTTTACAGGCTGAGACATAATGGAATTGTGGGACTTGAAGATGAAATTTTGAAAACTGAATATTTGGAGAGTTAAGGCTAGCGTACATTTTCTTATTCTGCTGGTAGACTTATTCCATGGTCAGTATAGTGTACCAAAGACAGCATTCAACAAGTATCTGTCTGCACAGACGAGACTACAGAACCTCAGAAACATGCAAGTTGACAAGACAGTTATCCATTGTAACTATGCAAGGAGAAGTAATCATGACAGGCTGGCGAAACATAAAGCAGCTTTGGGAATGCCCATATTCTGATATCAATGGTACAACAACAACAAGGGCTCAAATAGAGCCCTTCACGTAGGGTAATGTCTTGGCACTCTTGATAGTGCCCTGGCTATCTACAATAAGGGATCACTGTCATACCCCTTATTGAGATCAGTGTAACAATACAATCAGTAGGGTCCGGCGATATATTGATATATCGGTTATACCCGATATAATTTTCATATCGATATGCCGATATAGACATTTAAAAAATATTGATATATCGTATTTTTTCCCTCGATATATCGGAATGCGAGCACACTGAACTACAAGACCCAGAATGCTCATCTCTATACACAATGCACAGACCGAGGTGCAAAGCGCCATATTGTATTCATAGTCCTAGAATACAATATACAGGTATGCAAGGGGTGAGGGGAGAGAGACGGCTGGGGGGGGGAGGGGGAGAGAGACGGCGGGGGGGTGGGGGGGTGGGGGGGAGAGAGAGACGGCAGGGTGTGGGTGGGGGGAAGAGAGAGACGGCGGAGGGGTGGGTGGGGGGAAGAGAGAGACGGCGGTGGGGGGGGAGAGACAGGGGGTGAGAGATGGGGGGATGTGATAATACACCGATAGATAGATAGAGATGGGGGGGGTGTGAGAGAGGAGAGAGACACAGACAGAAAAACACAGAGATGGAGAGAGTGAGTGTGAGAGACACAGAGAAACAGAGATATTTACCTCCTGAGGAGATAGGCCCCGAATGCGCGTGCACCTCCGAATGCGCGCGCACCCCGAATGCGCGCACACCTCGCGACGCGTGCACATGCACAGTACAAAAAACCCGAAAATATCGATATTTCGGTATATCTCGATATGAGCCCATCGATATATCTAAATCGGAAAATTTCCATATCGACGGACCGTAACAACCAGTTGAACTCCATCTGGTAGCTGTCAAATCCCACCCGCATCTGACAGGACAGATAAAGAATGGAAATCAACAACATCATGACATCAACTTTTGTTTGCAGTCCCCAATTTTATGTAGTTTTTGTCCCCATAGTTTTTATGTTCACTTATTTTAAAAACACCTTACATTTGGTACAGTGCCTTTCACCTCAGGTGCTGATAGCATCACCATCAAGGATACACACTCTACCCCACTGAGCCAGTCTGGAACCTTGGTGTCTTGTTTGACCCTCAGCTATCCTTTCTACCCCAAATCCGTACCATGACCCACTCCATTTTCCCTTACCTCCGCAACATTGTCCGGCGCTACCAGTGTCTCATACCACATGCCGCTGAGACCTTTAGAAATGCATTCATAACATCTAGGCTTGACCTATCTAAACTCCCTCTTTGTCGGTCTCCCCAACTCCTCTCTGCATAGGCTGCAGATCATCCAGAACTCTGCAGCTCATGTCCTCTCCTGCAGCAGGTTCCATGACCCTATCACACTCATCCCTGCCCAACTTCATTGGCTTCCCATTACACAAAGGATACAGTTCAAGAACCTGGTTGTCACCTTCAAATCCTTCCTCAGTCATGCTACCCCCTGCCTCTTTGACCTCCTAACCCACTACCAACCTGCCTGCTCCAGCCTTAAATGTGCCCCACCTTGCCTACCCCACCTTTAGCTGATGGACCTTCAGCCACTGTGCCTCATCCTCTGGAATTCCATCTCATATTTCCTCCAGCTTGCATCCTCCTTGCCTCCTTCAAAACCCATCTCGAGACTCACCTCTTCAACAGTGCCTTTGGTCACCCTCCTTCCCCCCTGGCCTCCACCTTCTCCGATCCTGACTCCCAGCTTGGGTCTGAATCAATGATTGTCCAGCACCTTGGGACGTTCTCTTGATGTGAGAAGTGCTATAGAAATGTAATTTTGTTGTTGTTTCACCTTTTCTGTATGCAAATAAGACACCATGGCCCGGCTATGGAACCTATGGTAATGGTGCATGGACTGACTTAATTATGGGATGTACAGCCATACAGACAAACCATCCAATTAACTGTATTCAACCACCTCCAATTAAAGCTGCCTAGGATGATAGGAAGATCCTTCATTTCATTCCAAACAAAAAGGTCCATCCAATTTACAGAGTAAATACACAAACAGTGCAGATATGTTCCCAAATTAGATGCTGATCTCTCACAGCATTACCATGGAATGCTGACTCGGTAGTCATTACAATTGATGGCTTGAAGTTTGTGAAGTGCTTTAAGACATTTTGGCATTATAGGAGCTCTATTATATAATATTATTACTATACTTAGTAACAGCAAGATGCTCAAATGCATCATACTAAGTATCATTTGCAGTTAATAGGAGAAATTTCACCAAAGTCTATGTGGATTCTATTTTTGTAGCAGTTTAGAGTTGTAGAAATTTTTGAATTTGGTTGTCATTTTAAAGCCACTTTTCTGTAGTTCTTAACCGTACTTATAGAAAACTGCTTCAAAGATCAGATTGAATTCAACAATTTGCTAAATTCTGCATTAAAGAAAATACAGTACTACAATAGAGTTTCAATCCACGACTGTTTGTGGGACCCTGCTGTGCGTAATTGGCTGCCACATTTCATCCACAAATATACAGTAAATTCACTTCACAGTATATTCTGTGAAGCGTTTTGAGACTCCAGAAGACATGAAAAGCGCTATATTAAATACAAGGATTATTATTATTCCCTAAACCGATAAATAATAATAAAAATAACCCTTGCATTTGATACGGTGCCTTCTAATATCATCGAGATGTCTCAAATATTTCACAGAATATATTATAAAGTGAATTAACTATATTTTGTGGGTTGAAATGCTTCAACCAATTGAATTAAATAGATATTTGGATTGGATATATATTTCCATTGGATAGATATTTGATTAGGATAAATTTGCAAGCCTGTGAGGAGGAAGCAGGAGTGTGCGATTGTTCTGGATACCTCTTTCAAAGAGCCAGCAATGGCCAAATGGCCTCCTCCTGAGCTGTATAATTCTATGATTCCATGATGTAGAACCAGGTGGAATTTCTTCCAGTTTCACAGGTATTTATGTTAACATGCTGTATGCAAATATAGCTACTATGTTACTAATCAATGGCATAATTGTTTGTATTGCAGCTTTTCCTCTTCCACACAGTCTCCATCTCCGTGCCAGCTCCCTTCACGCAGTGTGTGACCCATGGCAGTTTTACAGAGCATTGGCAGCAAAAGGCGTACTTTTTGTTCACCTTCATGTGGCTCTTCCTGCTGCCTCTCGTCATCATGGTGTTCTGTTACACTAGTATATTGATTTGCATCACACGGAAGATGAACGCAGAGAGTAAGTATTTTTTGCTGTTAAAAGATTGCACAGAATTACAAGATTAGCTTGATGAAGAAGCCTCTGTGGTCCATCTGATCGCATCCTTCCAGATACCCACCCCCATTATATTTCATATAATGAATGCCCCACCCCCAAGCATTATATGTGGTCCAAAATGTGGTGTCTTCAAATGGAGCATGTCACTCTATCTTGCAACAATCCTGCTCAACTCGATCTACTTTGAACAGAGTAACTAGAAATAGGAATGCAGTAAGGTCTTGTGCCTTATTTATAGTACTGTAGTTTATTTGAATTCTCTATGTTTTTACCTCGCTGTCTAATGGAAAGAACCTCTAATGCAGTATGAAAGGTGAGATTATTGTCAGCACGGAATGCTTGTAAAGATAACTCGCTATAAAACCAGGCAAAATAGCTTTTCCATTTGGAGAATTTGTAATTCTTATATAGAAAGCTCAGGCTGAGAGAGAGAGAATTTTCTTGGATATTATATTAGAGACTAAAAGCTTTAACCCAATCAGCATCTTGCCGAACTCTACCTCAGTGTGTCACAGAGTAAACTGCTGGTGAGTTGCATCCACAATGTATTAACCACTCGGTTCTCCCATACTATTGAGAGCACTACACTACATATCACTTTTTGCGCTCACACCTCTCTACCTCTCCAAAATGCTCTCACCCCACTCTTCCACCTGTGTCTCCGTTGCTCAACCAGCTCAGTGCAGAACCTCAGGGGAGCTAAAAGGCCGAAAACATAAAATTATATCAGAATCAAAGACAGAACCACTCATGTGTCTATTCACATGGAATGTCACACATACTGAGGCAGCAATAAACAAGGCTAACAGGATGAGGGCTATATTGTCCAATTAGTTTAGTTGAGATTCCCCAGAACTTTCATTCAAGCTAAATAGTACTCCACTCCTCACAGTCAGCTATAAGCCACTTTTTGTCCTTGCACATTCCAACCTGCTCCACCTTGTCTTCTATTTAGCCATCTTCATATGGTATCTAAAGCCTTTCCTTTCTGATCTTGTTTACAGTCAACTCCCCTCTCTCTCTCCAACTGGTCCACCGGCAAATCTGGCTGGACCGCATAAAATTTTACCGCTCCGCCCTAGCCACCGCCAAATCAGCCTTCTACTCCAGGATAATCCTGGAAGCGAAGGACAACCACCGCCTCCTCTTCGCCACCACCAACCAGCTCCTCCGCCCCACCCCCCGCCTCGTTTCGCAGATCCTATCCTCAAACGCACGTTGTGAGGAGATGTTGGACTTCCTCGAGTCCAAAATCGAGAGAATCCGCTCTGCGGTTTCCTCCCCCCATCTCTCCTCCACCTCCACCCCTCCATCCGTTACTCCAACCCCCACCCACCCCCACTTTCATACTTTCATCCCCATCTCCCCGTCTTCAGTCACAAAAATAATCACCTCCATGAAACCCACCATGTGTTCGCTGGACCCCATCCCCACCCCACTCCTCCACACCCAACTCCACCTTCTGGCCCCGCTTATTTCTGACACCATCAACCTTTCCCTCTCCTCAGGCACCATCCCTACCTCCCTTAAAACAGCCACCATCACCCCGATGTTGAAAAAACCTTACCCTTGATGCGTAGCAGCCATCAAGCTACCGACCCATCTCCAACCTCCCGTTTTTATCCAAGGTCCTTGAAAGAGTGGTTGCCTCCCAGCTCCACTCTTTCCTTTCAACTCACTCACTCCTTGAACCCCTCCAATCAGGTTTCCGCCCTGCTCACAGCACGGAAACTGCCCTGGTTAAGGTCACAAACGACATCCTAACCGCCTGCGACCAGGGCTCCCTCTGCCTCCTCGTCCTCCTTGACCTGTCTGCTGCATTCGACACAGTCGATCACACCATCCTCCTCCAACGTTTTTCCTCCCACCTCAACTTTCAAGGCACAGTACTTGACTGGTTCCATTCCTACCTGACCCACCGCCTACATTTTGTACCTTCCAATGGTTTCTCCTCAAACCCCCGCACAGTTTTGCACTGCGTCCCCCAGGGCTCTGTCCTTGGCCCCGTCCTTTTCACCATTTACACGCTCTCTCTGGGCAATGTCATCCGCAAACATGGGGTAAATTTCCACATGTATGCGGACGACACCCAACTGTACCTCTCCGTCTCATCCCTCAACCCCCAGACCATCGATGTTCTGACAGCATGTCTGTCCGACATTGAGTCCTGGACGAGGGACAACTTCCTCCAATTGAACGTGAGCAAGACCAAGGCCCTCTTGATTGGCTCAAGCCAGCGCCTCCGCACATCGGGCGCTGCCAGCCTCAACATCCAAAGCTGTACTCTCCACCTCACAAAGCCAGTCAGGAACCTCGGCATCACGTTCGACCATAAACTCTCCTTCCTCCCCCACATCCGTGCCTTGACCAGCACCGCTTATTTCCACCTGCGCAACATTGCCAGGATCCGTAATTATCTCACCCCCCGACGCTGCTGAAACACTCGTGCACGTGTACATCACCTCACGGCTGGACTACGAAACTCTCTCCTCGTCGGCCTCCCTAGCTCCTCCATTCACAGGCTGCAGGTCATCCAAAACTCTGCAGCCCGTGTACTATCCCGCTCCCGCCTCCGTGACCACATAACCCCCACCCTCGCCCGTCTCCACTGGCTCCCTATCCTCCAGAGGATCGAGTTCAAGATCCTCGTCCTCACCTTCAAGGCCTTACATGGCCTTGCCCCGCCCTATTTATCCAATTTACTCTCCCCCTATAAGCCCATCCGGACCCTCCGTTCAGCAGGATTTGGCCTGCTCCAAGCCCCCCGCCCGAACCGCCCCACCATCGGAGGCCTGGCCTTCAGTTTTTCCGCTCCCACCATATGGAATTCCATCCCCCAATCCCTCCGCCTAGTTTCCTCCCTTTCCTCTTTCAAGGCCGGTTTGAAGACTTTCCTCTTCGACCGTGGCTTTTGTTCCTCCCCGAATTTTTCGACCTCCCCTACGTGTTTCACCGCTTCCCGAACACTCCCCTCCCAGCTCGGGTCACACGCCTCCTGTGCAGCGCCTTGGGACGTCCTCCCGACGTGAAAGTCGCTTCATAAGTTTAAATTGTTGTTGTTGTTGTTAAGTGTCAAACTATGCAATTGTTCATTCTCTGAGATGCTACCCCATGTGAAGGGCACCATATGAAGGTAAGATGTTGGAAGTAATGCAAACAGCGCAGGGTTTCCCAGACTCCAGATATAGTGCGGAGGAGAACAATGAGGATGATCTCCAGAGTGAGCAATGAGCAATTATTAAACAAGCTAGGACTCTTCAGCCTTGAAAGGAGACATCACAGAGAGGATGTCATGCACATCTCTTCTTTCCCAGATGCTACGCCACCTGCCATATATTTCTTTAGATTATTCAGATTTACAGAATTATGGAAATTACAGTAAAAACGGAGGTCATTAGACCCCTTGATGCTGATACTAACTTCTTCACCAAAGCTCTATATCCTATTCCCAATGATGTGCTGTTTTTCCTTGCACTTTATATTGTTGCTCTTCAAACGTTTAACTAATCTGCTCTTAAATATTGTTGTGGTCTCAGTCTCAATAGTCCTACATTTTAATAAAGTGGATGAAAATGCTTTAACCATATCCATTTAAATCTTCCTGTAATGACCTTGAAGTACTATACTCCTAATTTATACAACTCCCCATCTGTCTATAAATTCAGTCTAAAAGCTACCACTCGCCCCACCCATCCTCCATCTCCCCTTGCCTCCTTCTCCCTTGCTTGGTGTTTGACCCTGTGAAATGCTCCTAGACATTATCCTTCATACAGGGCACTAACTAAATGGCAGTTATTACAGATTTGCCAGCCAACAGAAATTGGCTCTCACTGTTTATCCTCTGGAAACCTTCTGAAGTGTAGAGAGGTTTTCTATTCTGAATAAATTGTGATTACTTTCACAATTGAATTTTTACGCTTTATCATTAATGCATATGTTAATTGTTTGTTTTCCAGTTGTCTCCAAAGACATGGGATTGAGATGTACCAGGAACTATATTCCCAAAGTGCGGATGAAAACCCTAAAGATGACCATTGTCCTCGTGACCACCTTCATCATTTGCTGGACCCCATACTATGTGCTGGGATTCTGGTACAATTTTTTTCCAGCAATGATAAACAGGAAGGAACTTCCCGAATCAATCAACCATATATTGTTTATATTTGGGACACTGAACAGTTTCCTGGACCCAGTTATCAGTCGTATTGGCTACCTCAGACTCAACAGTGGCTGATGTTAATGACTAAACTGACTGAAGTCATACTAAGTACCTAAAAGTAACCAAGGCAGCTGTTGAGCAGAGCTCTGAAATCCTCCTTGATGATTAATTGTGAACATCGTCAGCATTTAGCAGCATTGCTTAGCCCCTATTTTCCTTCAGAATTCTTCACAGACATGCAAGGGAGTCATCAAGTGTGTTGCTGTCCAATGTGGAAGTGTCAGCAGTTCTTAGACTTGTGAAGCTGCAATATACCGGTCGAGTCAAGAGAAAATGTTAATTATCTGTCAATCTTTGATATTCAAGTTGTATGGATGACGTGGTACATTTAAAATTTCTATGTGTTTTCTTTATGCCAACATGTTACTGTAAAAGTGATGAAGGTTTGGTGTTGTTTCAGCTGCACACTGAACTTTGAGATGCTGGTACTGTTGATGGCTCAGACAGCTCAGACATTGCTGAGCTTAGATATCTCTGGTTTAGCACTTGTGGCAGTCAGAAGGCCTGACCTTCCCGTTAACATACATCGCCATTCTGGGATGCTTGCAGACTGCTCCATCAGATTATATTAGCATAGTCTGAGTGAAAACTGAAATTACCTGGAATTCTATTTTTGTGGAAGGAAAGAAAACTAGTCATTGAATTAAAAGGTATCCAAATGGACAATATTTGTATCTTGAATAAAGCAGATTAGGAAATACCTTGAACTGAAGTATGTTGCCAAAGTTTTCACTTTCGTTCTAATTTGTGTGGATAGACTTAAAGTGTTTCCAAACGATTCTCTGAGGATCAAACCATAAGTTCTCCACACTGATTGAACCCAAGCCCTTAGGAGACAAGCCTTGTTCTTTTCCTCCCCTCTTCCTCTTTGTTGGATTCCAGTTCCACAGGAACTGATATCCTCTGACAACCAACTCCAATCACCATTCTTTAGGCAAACTTAAACAGCACTGGGGTCAACAGGACAGAGCCTGATCCTTTGCACAGAAACTTTCCAGCAGGAAGTCATTGAGAGTACAAACCCTGGATGATATTTCAAACTATCATCCAGGTAATGTTGAGCTAATTGTAACACTTCAATTGCTGTCTTGGCTAAGATCAACTTCATATTGAGAATTAATCAAAAGCAACAATCAGTTATGTATGGCTCAATGCCGAGTTACCCAGTAGGGGTGACAATATTTGATTTTTTTGCATGGATACGTATATGTGCTAACATGAACAGTGCATAATAATAATAATCCTTGCATTTGTTATGGAGCTTTTCATGGTTTCTAGATGTCTCAAAACACTTCTCACAATATTACATAGTACTGGGAGAGTGCTGCTTTCTAATAATAATCCTTGCTTTTGATATACAACAACAACAAAATTACATTTGTAGAGCACCTTTCATGTTGGGAGGATGTCCCAAAGAGCTGAACAGTCAGGGGCAGGACCTGAGCATGGGGGAGTTGTGTGGGGAGGGGATACATGGTTGGGATGTGCGAGGGCAGAGAGGTAGGATGTTGGCTGAAGATACAGTCAAAAAGGAGGGTCTTGAGCCTGGCCTTGAAGGAGGCAAGGGAGGGAGCAAAGCGAATGGACTGTGTGATGGAGTTCCAAAGTGTGGGGGCAGTGAGGCTGAAAGCCCGGCCACCGATGGTAGGATGGGTTGGGTGGGAGATATGGAACAGTCTAGAGCCTGCTGAACAGAGGAAGCAGGTAGGTTGATAGGCAGTCTGCAGGTCAGAAAGCTAGGTGGGCCTTGAAAGTGAGGACAAGGATCTTGAATTCTATTCTACGAGGGATGGGGAGCCAGTGGAGCCGGGCAATGTTGGGGGTGATAGGATCACGGAGCCTGGTACAGGAGCACCTTATCATGTATTTGATGAATCTCGAAGCACTTCACAAAATATGAAAGTGAATTGTAAAGTGAATTGATGGTATATTTTATGAGTGAAACACGGCAGCCAATTGCACACAATAGTGTGCCACTACCAGTTGTGGCTTGAGTGACCAAATTATTATTAGATGCGCATTGTTGGGTGTGCTGAAACCAAAGTTCAATTTCCTTGTTAAGGCGGACACTGAAGATTCCATGAAACCATTTGAAAAGAGAAGGGAATTTCTACTGGTTGCATGATTACCAATTTCCCAGATAAATTGGGATTCACTTGTTTGTTAGTGAGAAAATCTATATTGACTCTTCAAGTGGGTTAGTGTTTCGGAGTGTAGAAGCAGGAACAAGAATGATTGATCTTCAAGTTAATAGCTTTTACCAGCCCTTTCACCATATCCATTAATATCATTGTTTACCAATGACATTACATCACTTGTTCAATCCTCAACTATCTTTCCCCCACATCCAAGTCATCACCCACTCTGCCTTCCCTCAACTCCAAGCTCCATGACCCCATCTCCCCCACTCTCACCCGACTCCAATGACTTCCCATCACCCAGAGGATTCAATTGAAGAAACCTGTTCCTCACCTTCAAAGCCCTCTGTGGCCTTGCCCCACGCTACCTTTGTGACCTCCTACCCCCTATAAACCTGAGCGCTCTGTCCGCTCATTGGGTTCCAGCCTGTGCCATGTCCGCCACCCACCCATTCCACCATCGGCGGATGAGTCTTCAGCCACTCTGCCCCTAACCTCTGGAATTCCATCCCGCAATCCCTCTGCCTCGCCCCCTCCCTCGCCTTCTTCAAAACCACCTCAAGACCCTCTTCTTCAACGGTCCCATTGGTCACTCCAGATCCCCTCCTTTCCCTCCACCTTCTCCAATCCCAACCCCAGCTCAGGTCTGAAACATTTACTGTCCAGCACCTTGGGACGTCCAGACATAAGTAGCAACCCAGTTGTTAGTCAATGGGCCGATTGCTTTTCCACGGGTAATAATTCCTTCAAAAAACAATAATAATGAATTGGTCATTGCGTATTTCATCCACAAAATATACAGTCAATTTGCAGTACATTCTGCAAATGTGTAACCCTTTGAAGACGTGATAAAATGCTATATCAAATGCAAGGATTATTATTAAATACTGAAACAGTTTCCAGTGAGTAAATGTTATTGCATTTCTTACTTAATACAGGGAATTTCTCATGAGATGCTGTAAACTTTATGTCCACATCAATTATTGATTTTTATTGCACATTATTAAGTTTGTTACTTGTATAAATATTTTTCTGTCTATAGAAATTATATATTCAAGATTATGTTTGCTATACTGTATTACAAAGAGGGAATGTTATTGTCACCAGTTGACTAATCAGTGTTATGCAACTTGTATTGTTTTACCATGTTGAACTGCCTGGATGGGTGGGGTAGTGTGTGGGGTCACTTGACAGGTGAGTGAGGAGAAAGTCTGATTGACTTTCCCTCATCCCTATCCTATGTGCAACGCAGCTCCTTATTTTCACTCTATTACAAGAGTTTACTGACCACAAATAGTAGGTTAAAGCTCGGACCTTTTGGGCCTAAAAGGCTCAGTTTCTCACTGGAGTGTATTTGTATCAACTGAACACAATACTGTACTTAGAATTGAACCTAAAGATAGCATGTACGGTACTGTTGACTAAGCAGATATTGGCTTAACTCAGATTTGTTTGTTGACCAAAGCAAAACATTGTCTGTGTATTGTAGCAAGTTGTTATTAAATGGATCTCAGGGGATGTTCTTGTTAGTTTTTAATATTAAGAATGTTATTGTTCTATTTTAGGACATCAGTGTATCAGCAAGTATATCTAAGAGCGATAAAGTACAACAATCACATTGTATAATATACATGTCACTCCTGTTTTCAAAATGAAAAATGCTCCAGTGATGACCTCTCTGGGTAAGACTGTCAATTGTATTCTGGTTTAGTGTTAAGTTAGGGCCAATTATTTGTTGTGGAGATATCAGACATGAGAGACTGCCCAAATTCATTTTAGTTACAATCACCAGAGAGATGGGGCTTACCTCCCATTTGTCTGTACTGCATTAGAGCCAGAGATCGGCTCTTGAACAAAAACTGTTTTGCTTTGTCATCATTTACAATATGAAGTACTCACATGACAATGGCCAGAGGCAGATTCAAAGTCCCTTTTACCATGTCCTAACTCTGTCTTTACCAGGCAGAACCCAATGTGACATTTTCTGACCATTCACACTATCTGTGCTATTGCTTCTTTGATTGAGATTGCCAATTTCTCACACCAATAGAAATTTGTAACCCACAAGCTTTGGATTGGTTCATGCCTATGAATCCTTGCCTTTTGGAAGAGGTAGAGGTTCCCTAAACCATTGGAGTCTTACACCTAGTGTAAAAAGGAGGCTTTAACCATTGCATTGAAATCCAGGTTTGAGAGTGAAAAGTTTGTGGATCAAACCTAAATTCTCATCCTCAAAATGTATAGCATATTTTGATGCAGCTGTTGGGTGTATTTAGTCTTTATTCTCAATATTTCATCTGTCCTTTGGATGAGACGTTCAGCCGGGGTCCTATCTGTCTATTCAGGTGGATATTGAAGATTCAATGGCACTATTCAAAAAGAGAAGGGAAGTTTCTACCAGTGTCCTGACCAATTGCCATAAATATAATCAATCATTCAACCAATGGCTGTTTGTGGAGCACTGCTGTGTGTAAACTGACTGTCGTGTTTCGCTCAGAAAATACATAGTCACTATCCTGTGAGGTCCTTTGAGATGTCTTAACAAGATGATAAAGCATTATATCAAATGGAAAGGTTTTTTTAAAAACATATTTTTATTTTGTAGGTTAAAGAATTGGCAGTAAAGTACACAAGACCATACGATGAGTAACCTTGCAGCATTTAAATTACACCATTAGCTTTCTGAAGCTAAGCAATGTCTTATTCTAAATGCACAACAGTTCGAAACAAATAATTCTGCTGTTAACAACATTTCTCAGATAATAATAAATATCATTCATATCAGTCAGAGCTTTAATAAACTGATCCCACTCCCAATGGTTAGCTCTGCATTCTTGACAACAGATCTGTTTAAAAACCTGTTTTTATTTATGGTATATAGTCTTTATGAACCAAGCCAAAGGTGAGAAAATATATTTCCTTGCTTTGACTTTCAATGATCAATATCATTCTTGAAGCATTATAGCACAATATTAGAATGCTATAGTATATATAGTACTTGTGTATGCTGTTCATTAGCTTATTTTTATTGCATATACAAGTTTGATGCTGAATTAGAATTATGGGAAAGGGGAGTGCATGAGTCAATATGATAAAAAAAACATGATCTACTTATTTATTTCAAATCTAAAGCACACACATATCTGAAACTGCAGCCATGAGAAATACAGATTTAACGAAATGGATTTAGAGATAGATTTCAGGGGTCACGAAGCTTGGAGTGGTAAAGGACATGGGCCGCAGAGTTCTGGATCATCTGAAACCCATGTAGGGAGGAATTGGGAAGGCTGACAAATAGGGCCTTGGTGTATTTGAGCTAGGATGTGATCAAGGCGTGAATGAGGGTTTCAGCAGCTTGGAGGTGCGGTAATGATGGAGTCGGGCAATATTGTGGAGGTGAGGGAAGGCAGAGAGGGCCATTGCTTGGATGTTGGGGAGGGGGGAAGGAAAGACACCTAGGTTCCCAACTGGCTTGGTGAGGTTGAGTGTGCAACCATGGAGGTTGATGCTGCCAGCGCCTGATGCGTGAAGGAGCTGGCACGATCCAATCAGGAGGGCCTCTGTCTTGTAGACATTCAACTGTAGAAAGTTAGCTCTCATCCAGGACTTGATGTCTGACGGACAGTCTGTCAGGACAGTAGTAAATCCTGCAGTCGAGGGTAGAGGCAGAAAGGTAGAGTTGGGTGTCATCCACATACATGTGGAAGTTGTCCCCAAATCTATGGATTATGTCACCAGTAGATGTTAAAAAGATATAGATGTTAAAAAGTAAGGGGCCAAGGACAGTGCCCTGGGGGACACATAGGTGGCAGCTTGGCGGCTGGAAGAGAAGCCGTTGGTGGCAATAAAGTGGAGACAGTGAGAAAGGTAGGAGTCGAACTAGGCAAGGGCAGGTCTGTGGAGATTGAGCTGGGGGGAGAAGCGGTGTAGGAGGATGGAGTGGTCGACAGTATTGAAGGTAGCAGAAACATTGGGGGGGACAAGGAGGCAGAGAGAGCCCTGGTCACAGATGTCGTTAGAGACTTTGACCAGAGCTGGTCTTTGGGCAGCACAGAAACCGGATTGTAGGGGTTCGAAGAGGGAATGGCGATACAGAAAGGAGCAAAGCTGGGAAGCAACAACTCGTTCCAGGGCCCTAGAGAGGAATGGGAGGTTGGAGATGGGGTAGCAGCTGGAGAGTAGAGATTGGTCTAGTGAAGGTTTTTTCAGGATGGGGGTGATGACAGCATAAATAAAACTTTGAAAATGTATTGATTGTGGTAGAAGATAACTCCAAGGGGAAAAAATGCATCTCCAGATTTTCACAAATCAGAGGCCTGACAATTGTTAGTCACAACCTTGAGACCGTTGTCTGCAAATACAATACAATTTATATTTATACAGTGCCTTTCAAGACCATGCAGGGATTTGAATGTGAAGATGAGGATCTTGGTACACTGAGAAATGAGGGGCCTGTGAAGCTGAGCAATGGGGCGAGGAGTGTGGGGGTGAGGGGGACGACAGGCTCAAACAGCCTGGTGCAGGAAAGGACAGGGGTTACATAATTTGAATGGTCTACAGCTTCTGAGGGAGGAGTTGGGAGTCCAGCAAGCAGGGAGTTTGAAAGGCAAAACCTGGACATGATGAAGTTATGAATGAGGATCTCAGCAGCCCAGGTAAAGATGAGCGATCTTGCAGAAATTAAAGAAAACTGAGCATCTAGACCCAGATATAGGACTTGTATACATAGATATGGGGGTCAAACAAGTCATCAATGATACAAGGGGAAAGTTGACTGCTCATACGTGTCCTTGTAGATTTTAAGAAGAGATCCTGCAACTTTGAAGAAAGACTGTACAGTAATTTACGAAGGATAATTGATAGCATGTTACACTTTGATAGTCAATTACACTGCCCTGTACTCTGCTGCCCTATAATTCTGGTTGCTTTGTTTCCTTTAACTTTCATCGTTATTTTCACCACATGTTAAATCTTCTTTTGGCAATTGATTCAATAATTTGCTGGTATGTTGTTTAGAGCGATATTAGATGAATATAACACAGATCCTTGTAATCCTATTACTGGTAATCTGAATAATGCAAAAGGGATTTCTTTCCTTGAGGTATTCTAATCCTTGGGTTACAAATACTTTAGAAATGTTCCAATATGAATTACACTGAGGGCCACAGAGTAGGATGTCAGCTATCAAAACATACAATTGAAAATAGAAAACTCATTGCATTGCAGTAATTGACTAAAGAGAAAAATACCCATAAATAAGAGGATCAAAGCAGGGATTCAGTAATCCAAAAACAAAGAAGAAATGGTTCATAGGTTCGGGCAATCTATTGTGCAAATCAGGATCAATCCAGTACCAGATTCCTATCAGGTAATATGGAGTCCAGCAGATGATGAAAGATGTGACAAATGCAATGGTCATTTTCAAAGTCTTCATTCGAGCTTGTGGGACAATGTTCTTTGATCGGTTTAGATTCATCCCTGTAAAACAAGGAAGCAATTACTCTTTTAAAACATCAGGATTATGGTAAATGGTGAACTGGTCAGCATTAAATACTGGCACCCACATATGTAATAGAAAGCTCCTTGAGTTACCTGGAGTCCAAGTTCATGAACACACATTCGTACATCCAGTACCTGGAATCCACCTTGATTAGACTTCAGAGAGGTAAGCAGCTGCTACGTAAACAGCTGCTTACCTTGCATCTGCAACTGGTGAGACCATTGCTCAATTGGAAGGGACTGCGGACAGGAAGATGGTGGCAATGCTCTTACACATTTCATGCTGAGCTGTGTTGTCCACCAGCAGCTCTTAGTACCTACTAGGGTCCGGCGATATATCAATATATCGCTAAAACCCGATATAATTTTCAATTTCGATACGCCAATATAGACATTTCAAAAATATCGATATTTTGAAAAATTGATATTTCGAGGTAAAAAATCGGGATGCGAGCACACTGAACTACAAGACCCAGAATGCTCATCTCTATACACAATGCACAGACTGAGGTGCAAAGCCGCCATATTGTATTCACAGTCCTCGAATACAATATACAGGTATGCAAGGGGTGGGGGATGAGAGAGACGGCTGGGGGGGGGGGTGGTGAGAGACGGCTGGGGGGAGGGGGAGAGGGAGAGAGAGACAGCTGGGGGGAGGGGGAGAGAGATGGTTGGGGGGGGAGAGGGGAAGAGAGATGGCTGGGGGTGGGGGGAGAGACGGCTGGGTGGAGGGGGAGAGAGACAGCTGGGGGGGGAGAGAGACGGTTGGGGGGGGGGGAGGAGAGGGGGAGAGAGACGGCTGGGGGGAGTGGGAGAGAGACGGCTGGGGGGAGGGGGAGAGAGACGGCTGGGGGGGCGAGAGAGACGGCTGGGGGGGGGAGAGAGACGGCTGGGGGGGGGAGAGAGACGGCTGTGGGGGGGAGAGAGACGGCTGGGAGGAGGGGGAGAGAGACGGCTGGAGGGAGGGGGAGAGAGACGGCTTGGGTGGGGAAGAGAGACGGCTGAGGGGGGAGGAGAGGGGGAGAGAGATGGCTGGGGGGAGGGGGAGAGAGACGGCTGGGGGGGGGGGGTGGGAGGGAGAGAGAGACGGCGGGGTGGAGGGAGGGAGAAAGAGACGGTTGGGGGGGTGGTGGGGGAGAGAGATGACGGGGGTGGGGGGTGCGAGAGAGGGACGGCGGGGGGGGGGGGTGGTGGGGGGGTAGAGACGGGGTGGCTGTGATAATATATAGATAGATAGAGATGGGGGGGATGTGAGAGAGGGAGAGAGACACAGAGACACACAGACAGAAAAACACAGAGATGGAGAGATTGAGAGACACAGAGAGAGAAAGATATTTACCTCCTGAGAAGATAGGTCCCGAATGCGCGTGCACTCCGAATGCGCGCTCCGCGCCGCGCGTACATGCGCAGTACGAAATACCCGAAAATATCGATATTTCGGTATATCTCGATATGAGCCCATCGACATATTTAATCGGAAAATTTCCATATCGACGGACCCTAGTACCTACCAGCCACTTAGTGAAGGCTCAAACTTGTGTTTGTTGGATGTCAAACAACCAACTAGTGACTATCCTCCTTGTGGGGGAGTGAATGGGGTCTCCATGGAGCTGAGCTTGCCCCAAGTTGACATGTTGGAATTGAGCCATTCCTCTGTGGCAATCTTGGTAGTCAGGTTCCTGAGCCAACAGATCCACAACATTCTGGGACACTGTTGATTACAGCCCAGCTAGCCTGGCTCATCAGCAGGACTTGGAAGGCAGACCAATCACTCGGGCAGCGAGTCATCTGACTCTCAGGCCATTGTTAATCTTGCAAGCCAACACACTATCCAACAGGTAGGGTGGTCCTAACTGGATAATCCAGGCAGTGATCTCAATCGCAAGCTATGCAGTTTTAATTGGTTAGACTCCAGCAATATAGCAATGCACACTCTGGGGTCCCTAAGCCTTGGCTCTTACCAAATTGCACCTAACACTTTCCTGAATTAGGTAAGCAGGATGCATCCCTCCGGGGAAAGAGGGTACATTTCATTCTGACAAATATCTCTGAAATTTTCATGTCTAGGTGGGATGCATGCAGCTCTCTATTGTTTGGTTAGGTTTAAGCATGATGATGTGTTTCTGCATGTGTCAAGCATCCAGCTGACCAAAAAAGGTCTACATTCACATACAAAATACCCAATCACTTCATTTTAGAGTAAACATCCTATGAATTGCTTTGAAATGCCTTCCCAACATGAAAGGCAATATATAATAATAATATTCCTTGCATTTGTTATAGCGCTTTTCACGTCTTCTAGACATCTCAAGGTGCTTCACATAATATACTGTAAAGTGAATTGACTGTATATTTGTGGGCGAAACGTGGCAGCCAATTGTGCACAATAATGGTCCACAAACAGTCGTGGATTGAATTTATTATTAGTTTTTCTCTTGAGGGATTATTATCAGGTGTGTGGAGTAAAGAAAGTTGCCCTGCCTGGAATCGAACCCAGGTCTCTCACTTGTGAGGCGAGTTCTCTAACCACTGAGTTAGAGGACTCCATCAAATGCTAGGATTATTATTCTTATTTTTATTGTTGCATGGTGCTGCAGTTATAATTGCTGCCACTGGAGGGAGCTGTCAGTGAATAAACTGCTCAGTTACAATGTCTAAAATAAATTAGCACAGTAAGCACAAGATGAAGTCCATAAGATTTACTGCAATGTGTACACAGTAATTTTTAATAATTGGTTATTCATTTTGAAAGAAATTGCTAATAAATCATTAATGGCGAGGAAAAGTGAGATATTCACAGTTCAATAACACAGCAAATTCCGGCTTTTAACCTTGTAGTGTTATGCTGACTCACTGGAAGACCATTCTGATACATTGATTGCTATTGGAATTCTGTAGCCTACTCATAGAATCATATGGCACAAAAGGAGGCCATTCGGCCCATCTAGTCTGTGCCGGCTCTTTGAACAGAGCAACTCAATCCCATGCCCCGCTCTCTCCCGATAACCTAACAGACCTGTTCTCCCTAAATAAAGATCTAATTATCTTTTAAAAGCTGTTATCAAATCGGCCTCCTCCACCTTTTCAGGCAATGCATTCCAGATTGGAACAATCCGCTGAGTGAAAAACATTCTCCTCAGCTCCACTCTGCTTTGTTTTGAAACTATTTTAAATCTGTGCCCAACAGTGGAAACAGTTTTTCCTTATTCACTCTGTCGAATCCCCTCATGATTCTATAAACCTCTATTACGTCTCCTCTCAACGTTCTCTGTTCCAAAGAGAATAAACCTAACCTACCTAACCTTTCCCCATAACTGAAGTCCCTCAATCCTGGTACCATTCTAATAAACCTTCTTTGCACCCTTTCCAATGCCTTTACATCCTTTCTATAGTGTGGTGATCAGAATTGGACACAGTACTCCAGCTGAGGCCTAACCAAAGTTTTACAGAGGTTAGTCAGCACCAATCTATTTACTAACTAACAGCACTACTGTTTGGAACATTCCTCTCATAAGTGAGAGGATCTGGATTTGAAAACTTAGGTGAGTTTCTTTACTTCACATGCCTCTGCTTACCTAGCAGTAAGTAACACTAACCTGGTTGGTAGTCGATTGGCAAATAGCTTACTTGCCAGGAGTAATAATCCTTTCAAAATAAAATGAGTTCTCTCAATCCACAACTGTTTGTGGGCCACTGCTGTGGCTGCCATGTTTCGCCCACTAAATATAAAGTGAATTCACAGTATTAGGTCTTCTCAACAAGGCTTCTCAAAAGGTGCTATATCAGGTGCAAGGATTATTATTATTTCACACGAGCATTCTTCTGCAGTGTGACACAGCCGTTGTTGTTTGTGAATCCAAACCAACTCCAGTGTCATATAAGTTTATACAAAAACAGAGAGCTGGGAAAACTCAGCAGGTCAGGCAGCATTCATGGAGAAAGGAAAGCGAGTCAACGTTTCGCGTCCACAACCCTTCGCCAGTTCTGATGCCAGTTCTGACGAAGAGTTGTGGACCTGAAACGTTGACTAGTTTTCCTTTCTCCATGGATGCTGCCTGATCTGCTGAGTTTTCCCAGCTCTCTGTTTTTGTTTCAGATTTCCAGCATCTGCAGTATTTTGTGTTTTGTTCATGCCATTTTATATTGATCTTTTAACCTCAGCATTAAACAAAATCATGTTTCTCAGCATCAAATCATTTACCAACAAAATAATAATTCTTGCATTTGGTATAATGTCTTTCATGTTGCTCAAATGCTTCAATGTGCTTCTTGGTCAGAGTTTATTTTAAAGTTTAATGAATACTTGTAGATAATCATATACTGCACCACTGTAAACCTACATATAGCTCAACAGTAATTCTGTGAAACTATTGATGGCTTGATTATACAGCCTGATAGTATTGGTGTACTGCTAAATATAAAGTCTGTTAATAGCAGCATGCACATACATCTATACAATTAGTCCTCGCTTAACGTCGTAGTTGTGTTCTTGAAAAGTGCGACTTTAAGCGAAACGATGTTAAGCGAACCCATTTTACCTATAAGAATTAATGTTTTAACTGGAGTTAGGTTCTTTTGGACATTTTTCATCACAATTTGAGATGGTTGTGGAGTTTGATTATAGAGGTGGGTTTGGGTGGAGGGACGAGTGGTGGAGCACTCTACTTACATCAACTGCCCGTTCTCTTGCATAAAAATGGGTTAAAACATCTAATTTCATTTTAGAGTACTAGTTTCCCTTTTTTTTTGCTACCAGACTCACAACTGTCACTTCCTGGGCATTTTTGACTCATGTTTATAGAGGATTGCACAAATAAATCACGATTAAAAAATATATGTATTACCATCTCACACCTGCGCACAAACATAAACTGGCGACGTTAAGACGGAGAATGGACGCTGCGTAAGAATACTGGATGGCAGCCTACGCTACCCAAAATACAGTTATTCGTTTCCACCCGCTGGCTGGCGAACGACGTAATAGCGAATGTCGTGACTATTAAATGGAAATATGTTCCCTATGTATCAATAATGTAATAAAGAAATAACACAATGTTAAGTGAGGTCTATCTGTATATATCCCAATGTACCTCAATATTTAAGGTAGTACTTGTGAATACTCCTCTTCGTAATAATAATAATCCATGCATTTGATATAGCGCTTTTGACATCTTATCGACGTCTCAAAGCTCTTCACAGAATATACTGTATATTTGTGAGTGAAACATGGCAGCCAATTGTGCACAGCAGCGTCCCACAAATAGTCATGGATTGGAAATTACCAATTTTTGTTATTATTGTGGAGATATTTTTGGATGGATTATTATTAGTCATGTAGAGTTAGGAAACTTGCCCAATGTAACCTGAGGACTGCAGTGTATTAAAGACTGATAGACTGACACACATCTACATACAGGCTGGTAATTTTAGTGTGCAATGCAAGTTACATTTATATGGTATCTTTCACGTTGGAAGGATGTCTCACACCACTTCACACAGTTGGCTGGACAGCTGATTAAGGGCAAGAGGTTGGGTGGGGGAGAGACCTCAAGAGGCTCAAGAGGGAAAAGACGATTAAGAGTGCGTTTGAAGAATTAAGCCTTAAAGTGTCATGTAAAAGTATTGAGAGGAAGGTGGGGGGTGATACCAAGACAGAGCTACAGAGACCTAGGCCATCAGTAATTCAAAGCTCACCCACCGATGGTAAGGAGGATCAGACCTAGGACATGAAGCAGGCCAGTGTTTACCAAATGGAGGGCGACGTTGGGTTTGCTGGGTTGTGGAAAATCTCGGACGAAGAATGGGATGAAGCCGTGCAGGGATTTGAATGTGAAAATTATCTTGAGTTTAATAATAATAATCCTTGCATTTGATATAGCACTTTTCATATCTTATTGATGTCTCAAAGCATTTCACAGAATATACTGTAAAGTGAATTGACTGTATGTTTGTGTGAGAAACAAATATAGTTTCATCCAAAAATGGATGAGGAGCCATTGTAGTCAAACTAGACCCGGGTGATATTCTTGTAGAGTCTAGTATGGGGGAATACAGTGAGCAGATCATTAGAATAATCAAACCTACACATGATAAAAGTGTGAATCTGAGTTACTTAATTTCTCTTAAATAGAATTACATAGATTGTACAGCTCTGAAACAGGCCATTCAGTCACCCAAATTTTGCCCGGTGTTTATAATTTACATCAGCCTCCCTCATTTTAATGCCCCCTCCCTAAAGTCTCCAATATATAACTACTGAATTCCCTTCTCCCTCAGATATGCATCATATTTACTCTTAAATGAATTGTTGCTTTCTGCTTCAATCACAACTTCTGTGAGTAAGTTGCAAATTCTTGAGTTGTGGATTCCTGTAGCTCAGTGGTTAGACCACTTGACTGTTAGGCAGGGGGCAATGTTGGGCAAGTTTTCTTATGCCACATGCCTATATTTACTTAGACGTGTGTAGGAACCCGATTGTTAGTCGATTGACAGATCACTTTTCCAGGGGTACTAATGCCTTAAAAAGAAAATTAGTCACTTCAATCCATGACTATTTATTGAACACTGATGTGCCCAATTAGTTGTCCTGTTTCGCCCACAAAATATACAGTCAATTCACGTTATAGTATATTCTGTGAAGCACTTTGAGATGTCTTAAAGATGTGATAAGTTACTACGTCAAACGCAAGGATTATTTTTATTATTATTCATCTTAAATATATCTTTAGATTGCTTAATAACTGCTCTATTTTCTATTTTAAATCCTGTTGTAACGTCTTTAAATCTAAAAGGCATATTTAGAAACAAACATATTGTAGTTTTCTGAACCAAGATGGAAATTGTAACTGTTGTGCATCCATATCAACATACCGTTAACATTGTGACCCAGAATCTTCATCATTTTGAAGATGATCTTGGAATTGCAGAATAGCATGACGAAGAGAGGAATGACAAAGAGAAATCCGAAAGTGAAGAAATTATAAATAGTCTGGTCCCATTGGTTGTAAAAACTTCTAAGAGTGTTGCACTGTGAGAAAGCGTAGGGTTCGGAATAGTGAATCATTTGGAATAGCCACAACTGCAAGAAAGAAAAATAAACAAACATATTTTTAAGCAGTCTAGCCTACCTTGAAGGTCAATACCTTGCAATATACATTGACATTGTCTGTTGACTATGTTTGTGTGATGGTAAGTGTCAAATAGCAATCGGGAGAGAAAATTGGGGCATATGATGTGCTCATAATATAGCAATTGTTATCAGCATATAATAATAATAATCCTTGCATTTGATATAGCGCTTTTCGCATCTTCTAGATGTCTCAAAGTGCTTCACACACTGCAAATTATCACCTCTTCACCATTGTCATTTCACACCATCTACAAAAACAATTCATTGACATAGTTTATGTTCATCCACTTTTACAGAGGAGCTCAATAATACTCGGTTCCCATACCAATAATTTTGTCATCTCAATTAACAAACATTGCACTGTGCAAATCAGTGATGCAGAGAGAAATATTATAAGAGGCAATTGACAAATGTAAATAATTACCAAATGCTATTGTAATACATAAGTTATGGATTGTATGATCAGGGTAGTATATATGTTATTCTTTTAGAAAACTAGTGTAAGGACTTTAAGGAAAGTGTTAAAGTAAGATGCTAACACAACATAAAAGTAATGAAGATATTTGGCGCCTATAAGTTGCTTCATTAAGGAGTAAAAGGTGGCTTGTCTAGTAGAGAACATGCCCATGTGTTCAGTCCTTGACCTCAAAGAATGGTTTATAATCTCTGCCTTGTCACACTGATAATATATTCTTGGCTTAACCTCTTGACCCCACTTAAAGAAGAATGAAAGGAAACAAGAATTGATATATTTTCATAGTGAGAACACCATTGATCCGAGCGTAAAGTTTATACTGGATAATTGGACAGATGAGTTTTTTTTCATACATTCATAGATTCATAGAATTTTATGGCACAAAAGGAGGCCATTCGGCCCATCTAGTCTGTGCCGGCTCTTTGAAAAGAGCGATTCAATCCCACTGCCCTGCCCGCTCCCCATAGCCTAATAGACATGTTCTCCCTAAATAAAGATCTAATTCCCTTTTAAAAGTTGTTATCGAATCAGCCTCCACCACCTTTTCAGGAAATGCATTCCAAATTCGAACAACTCGCTGAGTGAAAAAACTTCTCCTCAGCTCCCCTCTACTTCACCTTGAAACTATTTTAAATCTGTGACCAGGAGTCACAGATTCACCCACGAGTGGAAATCGTTTTTCTCTATTTGCCCTGTCGAAACCCCTCATGATCTTATAAACCTCTATTAGGTCTCCCCTCAATCTTCTCTGCTCCAGAGAGAATAACCCTAGCCTATCTAGCCTCTCCTCATAGCTGAAGTCCCTCAATCCTGGCACCATCCTAGTAAATCTTCGCTGCACCTTTTCCAATGCCTTCACATCCTTTCTGTAGTGTGGTGACCAGAATTGAACACAGTATTCCAGCTGAGGCCTCACCACAGTACTATAGAGGTTAGTCAGCACTTCCTGACTTTTGTACTCTATACCCCTATTTATAAAGCCTAGTATCCCATATGCCTTCTTAACAGCCTTGTCTACCTGTCCTGCCACCTTCAACGAGTCACTAACACAAATCCCCAGGTCTCTCTGTTCCTTCACACCATTTAAAATTGTACTATCTAGCCTATATTGCCTCCCTTCATTTCTTCTCCCAAAATGCATCACCTCACACTTCTCTGCATTAAACTTCATCTGCCATGTGTCTGCCCACTTTACCAATTTGTCTATATCCTCTTGCAGATGGCTACTATCCTCCTCACTATTTACTATTCTCCCTAACTTAGTGTCATCTGCAAACTTGGAAACTGTACTCCGTACACCCAAGTCCAGATCATTGATGTAGATTACAAACAGCAATGGTCCCAAAACTGATTCCTGTGGCACACCACTGCTCACTTCCCTCCAATCTGAAAAACAGCCGCTCACTACAACTCTCTGCTTTCTGTCTCGCAGCCAGTTGTGGATCCACGCTGCCACTGTCCCTTTTACGCCATGGGCCTTTAATTACATAATAAGTCTCTCATGTGGCACTTTATCAAATGCCTTTTGAAAGTCCATGTAAACTATATCAACTGCGCTACCATTATCCACCCATTCCGTTACCTCATCAAAAAATTCTATCAGATTTGTAAGGCAAGATTTGCCTTTAACAAATCCATGTTGACTGTCCTTTATTAGCCTATATCTTTCTAAGTGAAGATCTACCTTGTCCCTGATTATGGACTCTAGAAGTTTGCCCACTACCGACGTTAGACTGACTGGTCTGTAGTTACCAGGCTTGTCCTTCTGCCCCTTTTTATACGAGGGAGTAACATTAGCTATCCTCCAGTCCTCTGGCACGACCCCTGTGTCCAAGGAAGATTGAAAGATCGTGGCCAGAGTCCCTGCTATTTGCTCCCGTGCCTCACTTAATAACCTAGGGTGCATCCCATCCGGACCAGGTGACTTATCCACCTTGAGCAACGTCAACCTTTTTAGAACTTCCTCTCTGGTTATAATTATTCTATCCATTTCTCCTACCCTCTCCTCTAATACCATTGCATTGGCTGTATCCTTTTCTTTTGTGAAGACAGAGGCGAAGTACTCATTCAGTACATCAGCCATGCCCTCTGCCTCCACAATGAGCTTTCCTCCTAGGTCCCTAATTGGCCCCACCCTATCCTTGACCAACCTTTTACTCTTAATATGTTGGTAAAAAACCTTAGGGTTCCCCTTAATCTTACATAGATATGTGCCTTTCAAAATGTAGAAGTGAGACTTTGGGGATATAAAGAGGGTGTTTAATCAGTGTCAGTGAGATGCAGATTCAACAAAGACCCATTCACAACTGCCTGCTACTCTAATAGGGAGAGATAGCTGATCAATACTTAATTCTCTGAAGCCTGGTTGCTGCTATTGTTGCCTCTAGCGATAATGATGCCTTGTGTAATCATTGACTGTTGAACAATAAAGGAAACAATTGTTTCACATCCAAACTGCACAGACTATTTAATCACTAATCAAACATCGAAAGTTTCCTTACACTAGTTTCGAGATAAAATACAAGATGGGGATAATATTGCTTAAATTGGTTCTGTAGCAATGGTTAAAATTACCTTTAGAATCTAAAAAAAATGGCAAAAATTAATTAAAGAAAAAAATAGGTACAATAGCAAAAATATCCCACCTGAGGTAAAGCCAGGAAAAGGCTGAAGAGCCAGGCTGTGTAAATCATATATTTTCTGATTTGATTACTTTGTGTTAAACTTTTCAAGGGTTTTGTAACAGCCAGGCAGCGATCAATGCTGATTACCACCACCATGAAGGCAGGAGAGTACATGGAGAAGAGCTTGAGGAAATTGAAGACCTTGCAAAGGAACTGCCCACCATACCATTGCACCATAATGTTCCATATACCATCCATCGGCATCACGATTATAGTTTCCACCAGGTTAGCTACCATGAGATTATCCAGCAGCAGCTTCAGACGTGATGCCTTCTTTTTGTGTTGCCTGGATAGCTTCACCAAAAAAATGCCATTCATTGCAATAGAGAGGATGAAAAGGGTGAAGGTGATTCCCACTCTGATGATACCTGAAATGGTGAGAGTTGGGAACTTCAAGGATGAGTTGGACACAGCAATGTCCAGACTATCATTGTGGAGGGTAAAGTTGTCCTTCCCTGATTCCACGCTGCCTATCATGGTACTGTTCGGCAGAGGCTTAAGACACATAGCACTTTTGTTTACGAAAATTTATCTGAATCTGTTTGTGTGCATCCAGAGTAAAAACTGTTGGACAATTGTTGCTCTCTCTGTGCCTCCAAACTACCAAACTGAAGCACCTTCAAATGCAAGTGAACATGATACGTCTACTTAGTTTATGAGATTCTGGCACCAAGTGTCTGTAATCCCCCCATAATATGAAGCCTATGTATAAGCTCCTCCCGTATTGAGGACATTGCATGAGAGATATTGAAATGAAAAGTCAGGGGGTTGGAAGGATATTTAATTTTTAATTAATAACAGTAAAAGGCAGGTAGTGTTCAGATATTCATCCGTTAAGTAGTGTTTAAGAGAAATTATAGCAACGGTAATTGTATAACCCTGACCCCTTATTGGCTCCAGGCAAGGCTAATAATACAAAGATCAGGAGAGAGCAAATGTAATTTCTTGCATGAGCTTATGACTAGATATTGGGTCTAAATTGTGAAATTTGCAAAGGTATTTGTAACTAATAATCACTGAGTGTGATGTGGGCAACTCCCTTTAACTTCAATTGGATGCTGATGTCACAGAAATCAGTATCCAAACAAACAAAACCTCACACAATAATAAAAATTGGTCATTTTGATCCACGACTATTTGTGGGGACGCCGCTGTGCTCAATTGGCTGCCATGTTTCACCCACAAAATATACAGTCAATTCACTTTACAGTATATTCTGTGAAGCACTTTGAGACATCTAGAAGATGTGAAAAGCGCTGTATCAAATGCAAGGATTATTATTATAGGGAAAATAACAGCGGGAGTAACAACTCACAAAAATTGACTGGATTCCACAGTTAATATCCACTTCCACTTCATATCTGGGACCTGCTTATGAAGCTAACCCAGACTTAAAGGGTGAAAATCTCCTTTCTGCCTTATTATGCCCCATTCTGGAACTCTGTCACGCACCCAATCTCCCTGTTTTCAAAACCAGTCTAAAAAACATACTTGTTCGACCATGCTTTTGGTTACCATCTCCCATCTCTTTCTTACTTGCCATTGCGCATCTTTTATGTAATGTACTTTGAGGAGGCAATGTGTAAGTGCAAATTATTGTTGCTGCTGCATGTACTGTTGTCCCCACTCAGTCCTCCCCCTCCCCTCTTACCTCCTCCCTTGCTTGGCTTTCGGCTTTACCTTTGTGGTAAAACTCAGAGATGTTATCCGACATGAAAGATGCTATACAAAATACAAGTTGTGAAAATGAGGTTGAGTATCCTCAGTTTAGTTGCAGATGGGCATGGCATAACCCAAAAAACTGCTCTTAAATTGGTAGCATATTTAAAATATAGGTTTCATAAAAATATTGTAAAACAACTGAAAGTGTTTCAGAGGAAAGAGATAGGTTTGCATGAAGTAGGTCCTTTATGCATCTGATCTCATCATACTCCCAATCCAATCCAACAAATAGTTTTTCAGGTGAGTCCAGCGTCCTGGTATCAATCTTGTCATCTTCTGAAAGGTGCTATACAGTACGTTTGGGTTTTACAATATTTTTATGTAAACTATGTATCAAATTTAGTACCAATTTAAGACAACTTTTTGGTTGATTCAGCAACTATGCTTTCTGCAACTGTTTCAGTTGTTAGTTATCATTGCTCTCTTCTGCACTGCCTTTAGTGCCTTGAACAGCCCCTTTTATATCATTCATGCTGTATTTAAGGTGTAGTCTGATCATGGCATTCTATGGCTTGTGTATGATGTCTGGATATCTAAATACAACTGATTTAGCAATATAGCTCAGCATCCAATTTCCCTTCTTTATTGCTGCCTCAAACTGCCAAATAGGTTAACGATAAAATGCCTTGCAGATATAGAGTGGAAACCTGATCAAATTCAAAGAATTCAATAAAATCGTAGAATGTTACAGCAATTTGGAGTAGGCCATTTGGACCATCATAGAAACCTAGTAATTTTACACTGGTGTTTTTCCCTGTTGATGGTACACATGTAATTCCACTCCAATTCTTGTTGCCATGCCCTTTGATATGGCTCAAGGCAATTGGGTGATCAATGCCATCTGATATTGAGAGTATGTCTGCCTTGGTTCTGCCTCATTTAAATATTTAGCCTGTGACCTTATAGTGGGATTTATATGCTAGCACAGTCAGCTGTTGTGAAATAATCTAATAGGACAAATATGGAGTAAAAGCAAACGGTGAAAGCACTTACCCCTTGGTAATCAGACAGCTACCAATTGTTATGGCTCTGAAAGATTAACCACTAATTCCGTTGTATGTAATAAATCCAGATCATGTTCCTAAACATCAGCTTGCAAGTTTAACATTGCTGAAACAAGCTAGAAAATCACAGGGTCATGCTGCTTTCTAGCCACAGAGAAATATTTCAATATACAGTATGTTATTCTGCTTTGTAATGCGCCTTCCTCACCATTTTATTAACAAGATGATTTGAATGGAATAACAAGAAGGCATTAACTGACAAGTTAATGCCTTATTGTTGCCTTGGGAAGTCTTCCTTGGGAAGTCCTCCTTACGTGAAAGGCGCTATACAAGTGTAATTTTGTTGTCGTAATGAGGATTGAACACAGAGGCCACCTAGTACACTGTGAGGGAGAGCAAGTCATATTGTGGGTGTACATATAAGAGTGACAGAACTGTCTCATCTGTAAAGTGATTTGAGATGTATTAATGTCATGGTATGGCGTTATATCAAATGCAAGAATTATTATTATCATTTACTCTTCAATTACATAGCCAGTTTGTCAGGATTGTAGATAAAGTATAGTGATTGTATTTGTAGCACCACACACAGTAAATTTGTAAATAACAAATAGCCAAGAAGTCAATGACCAATGTTAAATGAGGCATTGTTAACCAAGATACCAGGAAAGATTCACTTCTCTTTTTCTTTGTGAATAGTTCCATGGGATCTTTATCATTATATAACCTCAGCTAAACATTAAATCTGAAAGTCAGCAGGGGCAGTGCTCACCCAGCACTGTATTGGAGTCTGAGTCTAGAATATAAACTCAAAAGTCCTTAGTGGGGTTTGAATCCACAACAACAATAAAAACAACAACTATGATTTATATAGTGCCCTCCACGCCAGACGGCGTCTCAGAGTGGTTCACAATAACGGATCCCGTGGGGGCGAGCCAGGGGCAGGGAGAGAAAGGTGACTGAAGGTGCGGTCGAAGAGAAAGGTCTTTAGCTGAGAACTGAAACTGGGAGGAGAGGCAAAGGGAGTGAGGAAGGGAGTTCCAGAGCCTCGGGACATAGTGGCTGAAAGCACTGTCGCCGATGGTGGAGTGGAGAATTCGGGGACAAGGAGGAGGCCAGACCTGGTGGAGCGAAGACAGCGGATGCTAGTTTGAGAAGAGAGGAGGTCGGAGAGGTAGGGGGCTGCAGAGGAGTGGAGGGATGAGGATGAAAACCAGGGTGAGGATCTTGAAATCGATCCTCTCTGGGACAGGGAGCCAGTGAAGTCTGGCAAGGACTGGAGTAATGGGGGAGTTAAGTTTGGTGCAGATGAGAATGTGGGCGGCAGAGACAAGTCCCTGTCTCAGAGATAAGAGTGTCGCAACCTGAATAAAATTGGCACAGAATCTCAATCCCCATTGTTTTACAAACTGCAAGGAGTTGTTTACATGGTTATATGGGCAGTACAGTATGCAAAATATTTTGATAACTATTTTGATAACTTTATCTTCACTGATAACATTTTGTGATGGTGTTTGAAGGGCTGGACTCAATTCAAGCCAGATAATCAATTAATCATACCAGGAAGGCCATATGCTTGAAACACCACTCCTGCTGCATTTGCTTAGATTTATTGTGTTGTCTGTGTTTCACAGATTGATCTGACTCGTATCTCTCTCATACCTCTGCTTTCAGTTTGATAAGAACTTGTAACATTTGCTTCCAAATAAACAGTCACTACACTTTACAGTAAAATCATATGAAGTATTTTGAGATGCTTTGATGAAAGGAAAATTGAAACCACAGAGAATAATATTCCACAATTTTGAAATCAGTATAGGACTGGGTTAACAGCATTGTATAATATATTCTTAATTAAGGCTAGAAAATGTACTAGTTAATGCAGAGAATGTGGGACAGAATGCGGCTCAAGGATTTTTCTTCCCAAAATACTGAGAGCAATTATGAACTATTTGCCTGACATTTTGTTTGTAAGTAGCATTGCTGTCACGTTACCATGTGCAGTTCACAAATTTCCTGTGGCTGATTTCCAGAAACAGTTCCAATTTTCAAAATGCTTGAGATAAGTTCCAAGAAATCACTTCAGCACTGAGCACAGTGATGTGGAAATAAATAAATTAGATGTTTTGTCAATGCATGAATGAATGTGGCACCAGAAGTGTTGCAGCCTCAGTTCTTTCCTTTCTAGGTAATATTTCTTAAGTTCCCTTACCACTTTGTGAAGATAATGATTTTATAGAGGAGGCATTTAATCTAATTCAAACACACTTTGAGTTTTTACGCAAAGAATAAACCGTATTTAAAAATTTACATTCCTGATTTAGTTTTGGTGTTGCATAAAAGCATTTTAATGCATTTACGGTAGATACATTTTGCACCAGTTATCTCAGAAAAAGACGTGGGCAACCTCATTGTTGACGATCAATGAAAGGTGATGTGGTGCTTTGCTCATTCAATTCATTCTGTAAGAGATGGAGAACTAGAGTTAAAGATCATTTACGATACAATTCCTAACTGTGGTGAAAAAAACACTCAACAGTCTTGAGAATGCCGTAGAGTTAAGTGAATCTACTCAACTTTTTCTGGATCAATTATTCAACATGTCAAAACAGTGTAAGGCAGCAATAAACAAGGCATATTGCTAAAATTAGTTGAGTTCAGATCCCCAGGTATCACACTCAATGCATACGGTGCTCTGGTCAGCCAGCACCCAACATGCAGTTCTGAGAGAATTGCATCATGAGGGGATTTCTCATGCAATAGAGGCAGTACGGAGGAGAGCGACGACAATTATCCTCATTGTTAGAGTACTGAGCTATGAGCAATGATTAGGCAAGATGGGGCTCTTCAATCTGAATAGGAGATGTTTTAGAGGGAACCTTATAGGGGTGTAGAAAATCCTAGATGGAATTATAAAACTAAACCTACATCAATACTTCGAATGCCCCCAAGACAGCAAAACTAGGTTTCAAGTTACAGAGGCAATTTAACCAGAGGGAAAATTAATGACTGAAATGGGTTGTGAAGAGGGGTGAATGAGACCTGGACATTCAAATCATTTATAAACAAAAGCTTGATAATGTTGGGAAACAGTAGGATGGGCATTCTGGATGGATGTGATAGGTTGATCAAAGTGCCTTTTTATCCAAACTAGTCTTGTGATCTTGTGAATTTTCTGATCCCATATGTATTTGGAGCTTAATTCTCAGTATACAATATTTTATTTAACCAGTAATGCCTACTAAAAGCCTAGAATCAACTGAAGTACTTAATTGATTCCATACTATTTTCTGTAGAAGAGGCATGTATAGATATTGAGAATGTCTCCATTAATCAATTTCATTTAATTAATTAATTAATTAATTAATTTCAATGGATTTTTTTAATGGCATAAATTTCTGTTTTACCATTAAGTCAGATTTAAGATAAATCTATCCAGAGTGAAATGAGCTGTCTCTGCACATTTGCACTCAAACTTGCAACCTTTATGGTCTAATGCTTACAGAGTACTGTTTTTCTCTACCAATCAATTAGATGATTAGTTAATTGATTTTATGGTTGTATCATTTAAACCAATGCTCTCATGGTAACCATAGTATCTTAGAATTTATGCAATGACAAGACATTTTAAATAACAGGAATAGGAAAGTTCAGATTGGTTCCACATTTTAATTGTGGCATCTGCCTGACTAGGTAAATGTTAAAGATTCACAACACTATTTAAAGAAAATATTTTCTGATGTCCTAGCCAAAAATTTGTCAGATAAATTGATCATGGCTTGCCAAGTATGTCACCTGTTTCCAAGGTGACATACTTGACAAAGGAATGTCAGAAATAAGCCAGCTCTCTGTGGCGGTCTCTGTAGTTCGATTCCTGAACCAGGCAGGTTTGCAGTATTCCATGGCACTGCTGATGATAGCACAGCCACCCTGGCTCATTTGCAGAACTTGGCAAGGAGTAATCCCACTCAGCAACTGTTCACCCTACAAGCCAAAGTCCTAATGGGTAGAGTGGTCTTAGGTGGACAAGCAGCAGTGTTCTCAATGGCAAGCCATGTGGTTTTAACTGCTGGTTAGATTTCACACACAATCTGCGGTCATCAAACCTTGGCTCTTGCCAACGTGTGCCCAATAATTTCCAGAATTAGGTAAGCAGGATAATAATAATAATAATCCTTGCATTTGATATTGTGCTTTTCACGTCTTCCAGATGTCTCAAAGTGCTTCACAGAATATACTGCAAAGTGAATTAACTATATTTGTGGGCGAAATGCAACAGCCAATTGTGCACAGCAGTGACCCATGAACAGTCGTGGATTCCAGGAAAATAATGTGATTTCCATTCCAACAATCTATCTCTAGAATATTTCCATTTGTAGGTGGGATGCATGGAATTCTCAGTTTGGTTTAGATACTTTTAACTATTGTGGTAGGTTTCTGCATGTCCCAGATACCCCACCATACCAAAACAAATTCCATGGTATGTGGAGCATTGCTGGGTGTAAGCGGCCATGTTTCTAGTGCGTGTCACTAAACTTAACAGCAATTATTTATGAAACACTAATGGTACATATGTGCTCTTCAGGTAAAAACTGCAATTTTGACGATCCAAAACTTCCCCAGGATTGCATTGCAGTGTCAGCCTTATCCATGAGGTCAAAGTTCTGTGTAAGGCTTGAACCCACAATCTTCTGCCTCAGAGACAAGAATGCTAACAATTGAGTCAGTATGACACAGATTTTCACTCCCTCCCCTCAATGGTTTTAAAGCGATCAAGGTTAATTCTTAACATGCATAATTCTTTCCCAGCATTACATTACATATTCACTGATCATTATGGATTTATGATGGGAAGGTCTTGCCAAACAAATTTACTATTTTTCTTTGATTGTGTGATAAGGGAGCTTGATAACAACAACAACAACAACAACTTTGATTTATATAGCGCCCTCCATGCCGGACGGCATCTCAGAGTGCTTCACAATAACGGATAAGGCTGTGGATGTTGTTTATCTGGATTTCAGTAAGGTTTTTAATACAGTTTCTCTTGAGAGGCTGGTAGTGAAATTAAAATGAGGAGAAACAAATGGAGGTCTATTACAGTAGATATGAAATTGATTGACCAGAAGAACCCAGAGGGTGGGGTAGAGCAAATGCCATCAGACTGGGAAAATGTTAACAATGCAGTTCCACAAGGATCTGTTTTGGGACCTCTTTTGTTGAATATTTTTATAAATTATCTGGAACTAGGAGTCGTTAGCACTGTGGCTAAGTTTACAGATGACACCAAACTAATGCGGGGTGTGGGGACTGGGGTGGGTGGGGATAGATTGCAAAGCTGAACAAAATCGTAAGTTAATCCTGCCACTCTATAAATCATTGGTGAGTTCTTAGAGTACTGTATGCAGTTTTGGTCACCACAGTTCAAAAAGGATATTGGAGATATTAAAATTCAATGTGGACAAAAAATGTAAAGTATTTATTTGTCCCCATATAAGATACTTCACATGGGGACAAAAAATCCTGAAAGGGAGTCTTATTTAAATGGAAGGAAAATAATATATATGATAAATGAAAAGGACATGGGGATCTTGATTGATAATAAATTGAAGCTCTCCTGACAATGCTCTGAGGCAATGAATAATGCAAACCAGATGTTAGGATGTATCAAAAGATCAATAGGAAACCAAAATAGTGAGTTAATCCTGCCACTCACATTGGTGAGTCCTTAAAGTGCTGTATGCAGTCTTGGTCACCAAAATTCAAAAAGGATAATGGAGATATCGAGAAGATACAAAGGAGGTAACCTAAGTGATGGAGGGAATGGAAGGATTGGACTATGAGGAGTAACTAAGTAAATTGGGCATGTTCACACTGGAAAAGAGAAGATTGAGAGATGACATGATTGCTGTCTTTAAGATTCAACAAGGCCAAGACAATATAGATCATGACAGGCTGTTTGAACTTGTTCTGCAGAGTGGAACCAGAAGACACAAGAAGCATCTCTGCCTGAACAAATTAATGACTAAGGGACAACAGCTAGTTTTGACAATTATTGTAATAATTGAAATAAAAGGATAAAAACAAAATATTTTCCAACAATTACATCTCTGACAATGTGCTTGCCATCAGTGCTAACGTAGTCTGTTTCCTAGCTTCCCCAATGGATAATGAACCTGACACAGTGCATTCCATACCTGTGAGAGAAGGAAAGAGAGTGGGGCCCTGATGCTATGTGTGTCCCGGGTAAAGTGGTAGGAGGATAGAGTGGAGATCAGTGGTGAGAGGGTCACATCTCATGACACACCAAAAACACAATGCAACTAAACTGAGTCACACGGCCTTGTGAAGGTGCCTTCCTGTGCACTGGTACTTGTTGCCCCTTTTCAACCCGACCTCTGCCGTGGTTCATTCTTTATCATGTGCTGTCCTATTGTCCACTTTTTCAGTGTTAGATGCTTTGATCTGAATCGTCAACTTGTTGTACAGGAAGTATGTATTGCTCATTGCAGAGTTAGAATGTCATGCAAGAGCCTGGGTTTTTGTAAGGAGAAGGAGGCTGTCAACCATTCATTCTTCCCCTAGGTCTCCCACTCGCCTCTTCCCTTCTCTTTATCAGCATTTCCTTTTTCATCTTCGTCCTCCCTCTTCTGGGGAACAATCGTGCTGTGATATCCTCCTTGAGCAAGTTGCCACCTACATACAGATGGAAACCTTCTCATAAACTGCCAATGGCTGTGAAAATGAGAAGCGCGTGAGAAAGTTTGATAAACAATCTGGAGATACACTTTTGAAGTGCATTGTAGAAGTGACGCTTTAATCAAAATTCTCATTAGGACCACGGTACATGGGTTGCCAGTTCCCCAATGTTCTCCTTTACCTCTTTGGGATGAGGCAAGCCATGATCTGCTCTGTTGACAGTTGTTGTACTGAAGTTGCCAATCAGCTGCCCCTCTACAGTAGCTGTGGGTGTACACCATCTTCCTCTATGAAGAAAAAATACAAGAAAGCAATTAATTTCCCCACTATACTGGCCCCCATGTTTGAAGACATATGTGAAATGTGAGTGTGATAGAACACAATGCCCTGAACATTATCTTGCTCATCTTACCTTTACATTTGCCTTCAGCTGTTGAACGACATCCTGATCTCCATAAAGGGACAAGCTGTGGGCAATGACAACATGTGCCCAGTGTTTTACCTCCATCCATGCATTACTTCTTAGCCCAATCTAAGAAGAATTATTGGTGGTCTCAAAAAGACCATCAGAAGTTTGTGACCAATTACCCCAGAGCTTACACCTCTTGCTTTTATGTAACATCTGCTGCTGGAGTTCATGTTTACATATCATCCATTACTCTTTTAAAAGTGTCATATGTAGGTGGGAATTAGTACCTTGTTTGCTTGTTGAAGCAGTCTGAAATGGTTTCAGATTGTCTAGGTCTATGCCCTAAGATTTTGCTCTGATTAATATTTTTAAAAAGCACAATTTTTATATGCAGTATTAACATTTTCATGAACTTATATATGAAAGACGCTATACCAAATGCAAGGATTATTTTTCTAATAATTATTACTTTACAGATGCTCTGATATAATACTCTACCAAAGGTAACAGAGACATTATTGATTGGTACATTCATGATGGAATTCAGAATAAATACTGTAATGTAATCTGCTATAAATCTTGAGATAAATAGCTCCCTTTATCTGCTGATGAATGTGCAATATTTGATGCTGGGCAGCGGGAAATGCAACATTCAATGCCATAATAATAACTACTGAGAATAATCACATCTCTAAACCTGCAGCACAAATCTGACTGTAGTTATCGATAGGTTGGTGAGTGAGTAATCACCCTCCTGACTTTAACATATTGGCTTGATCCGAAGCCTGCTTGTGAAATTTCCCAGTGCTATATTTGACAGCCTTTTAGCAGTAGGCTACCTCAAATCTTCTTCTCAATCCAAGAGCCAACTATCTGAATGGTATCTATAGAATTGCTTTGTTTTAGACAGATATGGGTATTCTTTATTCAGCTGCATTGAATCATCACTGTCTACAATCAGAAGAGGAAATCCTTGGATTTAAATATTGTTCCAAACTCAGCGTGGGGAGGAATGATTTTCTCCAACCTATGTCATCAAATCCAGATTTGTGTCAACGTTTTATTGGAGATATGGCACATATTACTTTTAATCATGAAATGAAAATTTAATTGTTCACTCCTATGCTGCCAAACTGAAGAGTCTCATCAATAGATAATGAATGAACAGGGTTATTGAAAGAAGGCATGACAATTCAATCCAGGAAAAAATGGGATGTGAAGATGGAAATGATTAAACTGTAATCAATCAAAATGGGCAAATACAACAACTTATGAGAAGTTTTCAGTCACTGTAGGCAATGAAGTGATGGATACAAGACAAAGTAAGAAGGCCAAACAGTGTAAACTTACAGAAGATTTGAGATCTGTAGATGGATCCATGGGACGATTAGCAACAGGATGACAAGTTGTGACTGGATTATTGGTGCCTGAAACTGGTGCTGAGACCCTGGAAGCAATTGCATCGAGAGAATGAATTTGGTTAGCAATTGACATGGATCCAGGCGTAAAACTTGTGCCAGCATTTCTTGAATTCATAAAGAGGGTGTACAGCTGCAATTTCTTATACCCATGAGGGATCTGAACTCCAAGAGCTGTCAGTTCTGCCTTGAGCTTCACTGTAGACCAAATGCTTGGTTCAGATTCTCTATTAACATGTGCTTGTTCAGATGAACGTGAATATGGATGTACACCGTGTAGGGTAGGATGAGACAATGTAGCCTCCTGTCCCTCTTCCGGTGGTGTTTCAGGAGGAGTATCTAAAGCGGAACGTGCAGCAGACACAAGAGATAGCTTACGTCCTTTACGAGTCTTCATGGCTGCAGGCAGTTGGAAATTCTGTGAAGGAAGAGAGAAACTGAAAGAAATCCAACAAAAGAGCAATGGGAAAAAAGCAAAGGAAAAATAAAAAAAAAGAGAGAAAGACAGATTCTTAGCAAAATTAAGTACAAAATCTAAACTCAAATTTTGCTGGAAGTAACAAGGTACGCACTGAAATAACTTAAAGGTGAAGAGAATGATCTGGGGTTGAAAACAGGAAACAAAGTTGAGGTTTAAGTTCCCACTCTTCAGGAGATCTGGACAGAGCCCCTGTGACATCAGGAACTGACCAACATAATTCATTCCATTAATGACACCACAATGGCCTCAAAGGTTTGACTCTTCAATGTTCTTAATAATAATAATCCTTGCATTTGATATAGCACCTCGTTACCCTGTTGAAACATCTCAAAAGACTTCACAGAACATCATGAAAAGTGGAGTCACTGTGTATTCTATGGGTGAAACTCGGCAACTAATTGCACAGAGCACTGTCCGCAAGCAGTCATAGTTTGAGTAACCAAATTATTATCTTATTTGAAATAAATATTACAACCGGAAAGTGATCCGCTTTTTCTTGTATTTTATCTTAATGGGTAAATGCTGGATCGCAAAGTGCAATATACACCTCACCATTCACAATAATCCTAGTACTTGGCATGTTGGTTCCATTAATAACAACAACAAAATTAAATTTTTAGAGCACCTTTCACGTCGGGAAGACATAACAAGATGCTGAACAGTCAGGGGTCGGGAACCAAGCATAGGGAGAGGCAGGGTGGAGTGGGGGTGGTGGTGGGGGGGAGGGAGAGAGGTGAGAGGGCAGCAGAAGGCACAATCGAAAAGGAAGGTCTTGAGACCAGCCTTGAAGGAGGCAAGGGAGGAAGTGAGGTGAAGGGACTGTGGGATGGAGTTCCAGAATATGGGGCAAGAGAGGCTAAAAGCCTGGCCACCATGGTTAGGCGGGTCGGGCGAGAGACATAGAGCAGACCAAAGCTCGCTGAACGGAAGGGGCGGGCAGGTTGATAGGGACAATAACAACAACAATAAAGAACTTACATTTATACAGCGTCTTTCATGCCAGGCAGCATCTCAGAGTGCTTCACAGTTGTGGAGCCTGAGGTTGAGTTGGGGGGTTAGGGAAGGGCAGTCAGGCACAACCTGAAGATGGGAAATGTGAGAATGAGGCGAAGGGGTTGAGGTAGAGAGCTCCAAAGCTGTGGAGTGTAGTGGCTGAAAGCATGGCTGACAATGGTGGAGCAGAGGATTCGGGGACAAGGAGGAAGCGGGACCCAGTAGAGCAGAGGCAGCGAGTACCACTGTGAGGAGAAAGGAAAGCTCTGAAAGGCAGTGCGTATCTCTGAAAACTCAATTGCTGATGATAGGCAACAAGGCTGGGTTAGCTGAGCAGAATGGATGAGCAGAAGACTGGAGTAGGAAAGGAACAATGAGGTAGAAAGTTGCTAGAGCTTAAGAACATAAGAACATAAAAGATAGAAGCAGGAGGAGGTCATTCGGCCCATCGAGTCTGCCCCAATCATGGATTGAAGTTCACCTAAGTGCACTTATAGGTGAAGAGTCACATTAAGTTGAATTTTCTTAGAGTGAAGTTGGGTTAGGAGCATTGGTCAAGATACATTTAATTTAGTTTACAATTAAGTTTCAAAATAGAAATAAATTTCTTAAAAAAAGAAAAAATATTTAATTTTAAAAAGAGGAAAATAAAATGGAAGTCAAACAAGTGGGAGCTAATTCCAGAAAGGCAGACAATATACAAGGAGGGCTAGAGTTCAAGATCAGACACATCCTACCATAGCTTCTGTTTCTCTCTCTGGTAAATGGGGTCAGTCAATGGGGTCAGATGAAGCCATATTCACTTTTGAAGATCTCTGTGTTCCCTAACTGTAGTTTCATTTTCTATGCAGCCTTTGCTGAACCACGGACTGGGATGAAGCTGTTCTCTGTTGTGATTAGGTATATCCATGTTCCATTTAATCTGAGTGCAATACTTTGTGGAAACCATGTTAAAAATCGGCAACCATGTTAGCTGTTTCTTAGCTTCCCCTGGACATTGTTAGCTGTTTCTTAGTCTCCCTTAGAAATTCCAGAGGTCAATAGGGGTATCAGCAAACGTCAGTTGTATGACATAGTCCAGACCAAGAAGGGAGAAAGGCTTGTGCTTGAGTAAATTAGACATTCCCTGCTTGTTATTCTTTAGGTGATCAATTGCTTCAGTATATGCCTGATCATTAAAGACAATTTACTTCTTACTTTGAAAATGGTAATCTATCAATTAGCAACTTGTGGTTGTCTAGTTTTGTTTTAATAGATGCTGCCTTTTTTGCACCCCATGAATAGTGTAAATAGAGTTCAACTCTCTTCCCACATTCACTTTTATTGATTAGGTGGATTGCTGTAATTGGTTAATGGAACTTATACTACTGTCACGCGGTGTGCAAACGAATAAGATATAAACTGTTGTATTTCTGTTAGTTCTTTAGAAGTACCAACTCGGGTATCTGACCTGTGAGGGTATTTCTCCTTTCGGCCGTTAGTATATTAAATGACTGTTTGTGCTTTACACGAATAACCTGAACTATTTGTGAGTTATTCCACGACAACTTCACCTGTCTTGATATTTCAATGGCTTGACATCTTTTCTTTCAGTTTATTTCCTCTGGAAGCATTTGCAGGTCTTCATGGAATATGTGAAGTCCTGTAGCTCAAGAGTACTCATCTCACAAGCGAGAGACCTGGGTTTGATTCCTGGCAGGGCGAAATGTTAGGCAAGTTTCCTTAATCCACATGTCTCTGTTTATCTAGCAGTAAGTGGGAACCCAGAGGTCAGTCGATTGGTAGATCACTTTTCTAGGGGTGATAATTCCTTTTAAAAACAATTGTTCACTTCAATCCATAACTGTTTGTGGGAAACTGCTGTATGCAATTGGCTGCCATGTTTCACCCACAAAATATGCAGACAATTCATTTTTCAGTATATTCTGTGAAGCGTTTCGAGACATCTCAAGAGACATGATCAAATGCTAGGATGATGATTATTATGATTATTATGTCTTTCTATCCCTTCATATTATAGCTCATCATTGTCACCTCTCCTGCCCTACTTTACCTATCGCATCTCTATTGGAAAATCTTGCCTGCCAGTTTGCACTCTGAATTTAACACAGCAGCTTACGTGTGCTCAGCAAGATACCATAAAGCTACGAGATGGAGGAGTGGGTGGGTCAATCATTGTATTATTGGAGGGAAATGGATGGCATGTTGCGATATCTTGCTGTGAATAACTAGCTGCTGTGTTTATGCACTAAAGCAGTTAACAACCTTGATTGACAGTAAGTACCTGTGGAATGTTTATGATACTGAAAATAGGGACATCTAAGTTCTATTATTATAAAGATAATACAGACAAGCTATCAGTTGTTGACAAGATTCTGTGATGACGCTTTTGAAGTAAAGAGATATCCTGTCTCTATGCTTACTTTATAAAGTGATTAATTTGATTTGTTGTGAAACAAGTTTTACTGGAAGTCATCATTTTAAAATATCACAACTTCTGGCTCCTTGACTCATTGTTCCAAATAAAATTGTGTTGTGTTGAGTTTTTTCATTGGATTCTTGTTTCTCTGAAAGACTCTAATTTAAATAATAATGTTAGTACTCTCATTCGGAGTAGAGTTAATATATTAATTACTGATTTCACAATGAGTTAATAAATGTACTACATCTACTATTCAGCACCTTGGGACATCCTCCTGACGTGAAAGGTGCTATAGAAATGTAATTTGTTGTTGTTATTTAATAGATTTACGAGGAAGAGTGGATACAGAAGAAAGACTGGATAACTTAGAGCTTTTCTCTCTTGAATTGAGATGACTGAAAGGGGTCCTGATAAAATTGTTTAAAATTGTAAAAGGATTTGATAAGGTAGACATAGTAGGCTGTTTCTGTTTGTACATAGATGGGGGCGTAAATATAAGAGAACTACGAGAAGATCTAATAAAGAGATTAGGAGGAACTTCTTTTCACAGAGAATATTAATAATAATAATATTAATAATAATAATCCTTGTGTTTGATATAGCGCTTTTCATGTCTTCTATCTGTTTGAAAGCGCTTTAGAGAATATACTGTAAAGTTTGTGGGCGAATCGTGGCAGCCAATTGTGCATAGCAGAGTCCCACAAACAGTCGTGGATTGAAGTGACCAATTATTTTTGTTTTTTTCTTGAGGGATTGTTATTAGGCATGTGGAACAAGGAACCTTGTCTAAGGTATCCCCTGCTGGAAATTGAACCCAGGTGTCTCACTTGAGAGACAAGAACTGCAATCACTGAGCTACATGACTCCACACAAGAATGTGGGACTCAATGCTGGAAGGTGTAGTTGAAGCAGGAAGCATCAATGCATTTAAGAAGCATACTTGGGGAAGAAGGTTTTAGAGTGGGAATGGGAGGGGGGAACAATGAAAAGGGATTAGGTGGGGTGGAGGCTCATATATTGTACATATATAAACACTGGCATGGATTAATTTGGGAAAATGGCCTGCTTCGGTGCTGTACAATTTATGCAATTTTAGTGCAACCCTGAAATATAGTGCATGCGTAATAAACTTCAGAAAATATAACAACAAAATTACATTTGTGTAGCAACTTTCACATCAGGAGGACATCCCAAGCCACTGGACAGTCAGTGTTTCAGGCCCAAGCTGGAGGGTGGAGTGAAGGGAGGGGAGGTGGGGTGTCAATTGGATCGTCGAAGAACAGAGACTTCAGGCAGGACTTGGAGAAGACTAGGGACAGGGTGAGGCAGAGGGGGGTGGAATTGCGGGATGGAATTCCAGAGGTTGGGGGCAGAATGGCTGATAGTTCGCCCGCCGATGGTGGGGCAGGAGGGTCAGGGAACATGGAGCAGGCCAGTGCCAACTGAGTGGAGGGAGCAGGCAGGTTGGTATGGGCTAGGAGGTCGCAGAATTACGGTGGGGTGAGGCCATGGAAGGCTTTAAAGCTGAATATTAAAAAAATATATTTTAATACAATTTTATGACAAATTGACAAGTTGACGTTTGAACAGTTAAGAAGACAAAGTTTAAAGTTGCAAACAATTCGAGGTGAGCTGTACTGTTTGACTTTAAATACAGTGAATTTTCCCACACAACTCCACCCTAAGCCCCTCCTTCGCTTCGTGTCCATAAAGTATTCTATCTGAAGGGCTGTGTATAAATGTGAGTTGTTGATGACGTTAGCTCACACTAAAAAATATCTCTAATTTGGCCATTCAATTCACATTCTTACTCATGGGGTCACAGGTTTAGTGAGGAAAGTGTCATACGAGAGCAGTCAGTGGTTAGTCTTCTGCGGCAGAAGTTTGAAGATACTGTACATTATAGGCAGGGAGGATCTAACCATCTTGACTTGACCTGAGAAACCATGAAGAGCATTGTAGTACAATAAAGTAGAATGTTGTTCAATATCCCGTTTGCCTTATGTAAAAGGCAAACTACTACAGATGCTGGAAATCTGAAATAAAAATAGTTGCAGGGAACACGGCGCAGGTCAGGCAGTATCTTTGGAGAGAGGAAAGTGAGCTGATGTTTCAGGTCGATGATTTTCAACAGAACTCTGACAAAAGTTGCTCCCGGAAACCTTAATAAGTTTGTTTATTTCTGTCTTTCATTGTTTGGGTGTGGTGAGCAACGAATGCACATTCCTTATTAAATACGTTATCAAATCCTCATCACATACCTTATCAAATCCTTTTATAATTTGTAAAGTGGAGTGACTGTATATTTTAAGGTGAATAATGTCATTCAATTGAGTACAACTGTGTCCCAGAAACACTTGTGGATTGAATCAAAACATTTTGGGAGGGGACACCAGGAAAATTCTTTTTTTAAATGGTATCAAAAGGTTAAGAGATGATATAGGAGTCTTTGATTACCTTTCCTGCTCTAGTCACTAATCGGTCACTTGCTATTGAACCAGCCCATGTTTGAGCCCTAAATAAGTGGTTAACAACAACTTGTCCTCTTCCTGCCGAGTAGCTTCCTGGAGCACTTCACAGTGGCAGAGTCTGATAACGAGCCAAGGGGAGATGGCAGATCAAAAAAGAACATCTTTAGGTGGGACTTGAAGGTGGGAGGGAGGGAACAAGGTGCAGGAATTGATGGACAGTCTCAGGGCATTGTGGCTGACGACACAGCCACCGATGGTGGAACGGAGGATACAAGGGATAAATTGGAGAACAGAGCCAGCTGAGTGAAGGCCACATGTGATATAGTAGGGGTTAAGCAGGCCAGATAGGTTAGGTGGTGTGAGGGAATCAAGTGATTTGAAAGCAAGTGAGAGGCTCTTGAAGTTGATCCGTTTCGTAATTGGAAGCCAGTGAAGCCTGGAAAGGACTAGCATAATGGGAGTAAGGAGTTTCATGTCGGTATGAATCCAGGCAGTGGAGTTTTTAATTAATCAGATTTTGTGTATGGTGGAGCTGGGGAGACCAGTGAGGAGGGATTTAGAACAGTCAACCCGGGAAGCAACGGTTGGGGGTTTCAGCCGCGTTGATGTGATGTACAGATGGGCGGCCATTGTGGCAGAGGTGGAAAAATTATCGGCAATCTTCCTGTTGGGAGCACAGCTCAGCATGAAATGCATGAAAGCATTCTCACCATCTTCCCATTGAGCGATGTGCAGTTGGATGTGCAGAGTTTGAGCAGCAGCTGCTTGTCTCTCTGTCAACCAATCAAGGTGGATTCCAAGCACTGAATGTCCAAATACCTGATTGTCCAGCAACTTGGGAAGTTCTCCCAACGTGAAAGGAAATTTAGTTTGTTGTTGTTTTTGTTGTTGGATGTAGGTCCACAAACTTGGACTGCAGGTAATGCCTTCCAGGAGCTGTCGCCCAAACCTCAGAGTTTCCACATCAGCTAATTGATAGATATTGGCCTTCATTATGATAAGGCCTTTACAAGACAGGCTAGATTTTTGTATTAATGAATGTGCTTTAGTGGGTCATCAATTGAAATGCTATAGCTTTATCTTTCCCTTTGACTTACCTTTTCACTACACCTGTGGTCATCTCCCCTTCCCCATCCCTCGCTCAGCATCCAACCTCTCCATTGTGCAATGATCTGAGATGCTATTTTGCATGAAGGGTGCTATATAAATGCAAATTGCTGTACACATTTAATTGAGTGACTGGATTTTTGTGTAAAATTAAAGCTAACACTAAATTCAATTTGTGCATAAACAAAAAAAAAGTATTTATTTCTGGGCAAATAATTATAGCAGAAACTGCCCTCTAACAGGAAATTGCTATTTTTAGTTTGGTACTCCACCCTTTCTGGTAAAGCTTTGTCACCTGTGTTGAAACCTGTGATTATTGAAGCGCTTATCCACAGATCTATTATCAGCAAAATTTGAATGACAGTATGTGCACTGCCACTCCTTCCACACATGAAATATCTAGAAATGTTTTGAATGCTTCATGTGTCATTTCAACATGTTTCAACTGATGACCCCAAGGAAGTGGAGAAAGACACTATTGAAGTGCAAGATGCAGTTCCTTCAACTTCAACAGATAAAAATTAAATGATTTTATACAATTCTTTTTTGTTTAAGTGTACAGTATTTACAATAAAGTATCCATATAATATTCTGTTATTATTTAGTCTTTTACAGTATTATTGTAATATGCTATGTTTTAAAATAAGGCATAAAATAATAAAAAATAATCTTGGATTTTTGCTCGAATATCCAGCAGGGTCCGACGATATATCAATATATCGCTAAAACCCGATATCATTTTCATATCGATACGCCGATACAGGCATTTCAAAAATATCGATATATCGAAAAGTCAATAAATCGAGGTAAAAAATCGGAATGCGCACACACTGAACTACAAGACCCAGAATGCTCATCTCTATACACAATGCACCGACTGTGGTGCAAAGCTGCCATATTGTATTCATAGTCCTAGAATACAATATACAGGTATGCAAGGGGTGGGGGGGTGGGGGAGAGATGGCTGGGGGGGGAGGTGAGGGGGAGAGAGACGGCTGGGGGGAGTGAGAGACGGCTGGGGGGGGTGAGGGGGAGAGAGACGGCTGGGGGGGAGGGGGAGAGAGAGACGGCGGGGTGGGGGAGGGGGAAAGAGACAGCTGGGGGTGTGGGGGGGGGGGGGGGGGAGAGAGACGACGGGGGTGGGGAGTGCGAGAGAGGGACGGCGGCAGTAGGGGGGGAGGGGGGGGGGGGGGGAGAGACGGGGTGGATGTGATAATATACAGATAGATAGAGATGGGGGGGATGTGAGAGAGGAGAGAGACACAGACAGAAAAACACAGAGATGGAGAGAGTGAGAGACACAGAGAGAGAAAGATATTTACCTCCTGATGAGATAGGCCCCAAATGCGCGTGCACTCTGCCACGGGCGCATGCGCAGTACGAAAAACCCAAAAATATCGATATTTCGGTATATCTCGATATGAGCCCATCGATATATCTAAATCGGAAAATTTCCATATCAACAGACCCGAATATCCAGCATATTTGATTAATCGGCACTGGTCAGGTCCCAAGGGTGCCGGATAACAAAGGTTTTACTGTACTAGGAAATAGGTCACCAGTTCACCAGACTGCTGTAGAGAGAACAACAACAAACAACAACAAAATTACATTTGTATAGCACCTTTCAAGTCAGGAGGATGTCCCAAGGCAATGGACAGGTTACTGTTTCAGACCCAAGCTAAGGATAGAGGGGTGGGGGTGGGGACAAAGATTCGCCTTTGATGGGACCATCAAAGAGGAGAGTCTTGAGGCAAGACTTGAAGGAGGCCAGGGAGGGTGCGAGACGAAGGCACTTAGGGATGGAGTTCCAGAGGTTGGGGGCAGAGTGACTGAATGCTCGCCCACCAATCGTTCGGCGGGTGGGTCGGGGGACATGGAACAGGCCAGAGTCTACTGAGCGGAGGGTGTGGGCAGATTGATAAGGGGCTAGGAGGTCCCAGATGTAGGGTGCGGCGAGGTTGTGGAGGGCTTTATATGTGAGGACCAGGATCTTGAATTGCATCCTCTGGGTGATGGGGAGCCAACGGAAACAGGTGAGGATGGGGGAGATGGGGTCAAGGAGTTTGGAATGGTAGAGGACACGGGAAGTGAACAAATTCCGAAACCCACCCAACAGCGACGAAATCTGTGGCGCAGAAGATGCTTGTGGAAGCTAGAGCTGGGGAGACTTGGAGCATGGCATGTGAGAAGATGACTTTGGGGTTGAGGTTGAGGATTTGGACCGCACTGTGAACAAGGTAGT